>BQKN01065645.1:0-11192 GCA_022839385.1 Asparagus kiusianus | reverse complement strand
TGCGCGGAGAACAGGCCGAACTCTTCCTCATAAGGAAGAAGGCCGAGAGAAGCCAGCCGACGGCTAACCGTCCAAACTCAAGTATTTCTTCTCATAGTAAAGAAAAGGTACCTGCAGCGGTTGTTGACTCTAATTAGACGTCATAACAGCAGCCTCAAAAGCAGCGAAAGACTCCAGATCCGAGACTCCAAAAAGAGTATTCCTTCAAGTTTGAAGAGGTTCCGGCTATCTTCAAGTACCTCCTTGAAAACAACAAGATCAAGCTACCACCTATCACAAATCAGGAGGAAGCTGACAATACTGTGGATCCAAAGTACTGTGCGTACCACAGGAGGATCCTTCATCCTACCAAGGCTTGCTTTGCTCTCAAGAACAACATTCAAGCCTTGGTCGATTCCGGCATCATAACGCCAAAATGAGACGAATGAGAACGCACTCCAAAGAGTATACGAGTATAAACTGCTTCTCCGCTACACTCCGAAGAGTATACGAGTATAAACTGCTTCTCCACTATACTCCGAAGAGTATACGAGTATAAACTGCTTCTCCGCTACACTCCGAAGAGTATACGAGTATAAACTGCTTCTTCGCTACACTCCGAAGAGTATACGAGTATAAACTGCTCCTCGATACTCTAATAGGTATATGAGTCTAAACTATTTTCTTTCTTCCACGGGAAGTTCCTGGAGGGTGTCATGCTTGATATTCTTAAGGATAACCCGATCATGTAGCTGATACAATGATAAACCCAGTTTCGCAAGAAAAACTGGGGGTGGATGATTCATGTAACGGGAAGTTCCCAGAAGAATGCTACATGTAGCTTTCTTAGGGATAGCCCTATCATTACAAAAAAAAAGGGTGATAAACACTAAACCCCCACTGTGATTTCCAAACACTCTTTTGCTGAAACGAGATTCGATCACCTCGTTGGATCAATCTTCCCTCACAAAATTCCCATTGGTGTTTGACGACTCACAGTCTTCCGCCACAAAATCTCCCACCGATCAGACTAATTGACGGTAGGACCACCAAAATTCCTTTCGGTCGAATCCACTCAAACTTCCATGCGTTTGTGCACTCAACATTCCCATCGTTAAATTCCGGACATAAAAATTGGGATTTTAATGTCATAATCCTTGATAAATTGTCAAACCCCTTCGTGTTAAGTTCTTATCACTTGACACCAAGAATCCCCATTGAGTAATTGGTACAAGTCAACACTCCCATTGTGATTTGTACTCCCACTCCTACTGTTCACCTGGTCAAATCTTCTTACAGTTAGGACCATAACCAAAATTCCCTCTCGATTCCTTCAATGAATGAGAGGTCCACAAATCGAGCGATCAAACCTTCCTACAGTTAGGATCATCTTAAACCTCCCACTTGGTCAAACCTTCCTACAGTTAGGACCAAAGACAAAATCCCCTTTCGATTCCTCCAATGAACGAGAAGTCCACTTTCAAATCGAGCGATCAAACCTTCCTACAGTTAGGATCGTCTTAAACCTCCCACTTGGTCAAACCTTCCTACAGTTAGGACCAAAGGCAAAATCCTCTTTCGATTCCTCCAATGAACGAGAGGTCCACTTTCAAATCGAATGATCCAACCTTCCTACAGTTAGGGTCAAAACCACAATTTACTCTCGATAAACGAGAAATTCACCTTTAGTTCAGTAATCAAACCTTCCGACAGTTAGGATTATCTGAATTTTTCGATTCTCAAAGTGGAGATCTCATTCCTAGTTTCGCCTTTCTGGATTCTGGGGGTGGAGATCCCACCTCGAGTCTCCTTTCCAACTAGAGATAGAATATAAAATTCTTCCTCTTCAGTGTTGGGAGATAGTATATAAAATTCTTCCTCTCCCATTTCGGGTTCGTCTTTGCCCCAAAAGAAGACACCATCCTTCAACTCTAAGCCAGTTTAGTCTTTCACCAATTGAAAAAGACACCAGAATCCAGTCTGGGGCATTTTATCCCGAAGCCTAAGTAGGGATAAGTCAACGCCTAACACGCGTTGCCGGTTAATTCTTAACCGTAAAAAGAACAAAAGCCCACATATTCGACATTGTGGTAGGTTGTTATTCATAACACCAAAATCCGTGTTTCACACGCATGGGGAATTTTATCCCGAATCCTGAGCAGGGATAAGTCAGCGCCTAATACGTGCTGCCGGTTTAGTCTTTCACCGATTGAAAAAGATACCAGAATCTGAGTCTGGAGAATTTTATCCCGAAACCTAAGCAGGGATAAGTCGGCGCCTAATACGCGCTGCCGATTCGTCTTTTATCATAAGAAAATGACTAAGTCTACGTATTCAAATTCGTAGCATTAAGTCTAAAGGGGTTCATCCCTTTAGCACAACGTTACTTGTGAAACGGACCTAGATAATTCACAAGCTAGCTCGATTCAAACGGTAATCGGTAAAGGCACGTCAAATCCGTTAAATGCTGAGGGTTTGCCAAAAACCTTAAAGTCTACGCCTAATACGCGTCGCCGTTTAGTCTTTTCACGTGAGAAAGACGAAGTCTACGTATTCAATATCGTAGCATTAAAAGAGTTAACTCTTTTAGCATAACGTCACATGCGGGACGGACTTAAACAATCCGCGTGCTAGCCCGACTCAAACGGTAGTCGGTAAAGACTCATCAAACCCGTTGATGGCTGAGGGTTTACCAAAAATCCTATATATGCGAAAGTCACTGACGTATCAACTTCATTAATTGGTCTCGTGACTTAGACATCCAACAAATTCGGGATAAGATCTACACGTGCAGATGAATCAGCTTTAATAGTTGGTCCTACAGCCCAACATTTGGGACCGCTACGCTCCAACGCCTTAAGAGCTTAAACTCTGAAGACTTTGGCAAACGTACGAGTATAAATTGTGTCAAACGCCGGTCAACTCGTTACAACTAAAATCAACGCTGGACAACGTGTTACAGTAAAGGTCGATGCCGGTCAACGCATCAGCAATTTCGCCAAAATAAGGCAAAAGATGATCCCAATGAGTTCAATTACAATCAGATATGAATTCCCGACGAAGATGATCAGTTCAAAGTCAACTCAATAACACGAGCTAAGTTCAGAAACTTACACATCAACTTTAATTTAAGATTTCGACAACGGTCAGACGATAAACGCAACGCCGGAAGAACTTCATCTATTCGACAAAACACTGGATAGACTGAAGGCTGAAGAAGTTAAGAATTGAAGTAGTTTACAGGTCCTTTTGCACCGATTGAAGGTTGGGCCTATCACATCCAAAGTATTTCAGGCTCTTCTATAAAAGAAACGAGACTGAAACACTTTGGAGGGAGTATCTGTAGGCGTTAAAAATTACCCATAGGTCCTCAAACATAGTTCAAGACAAAGAGAAGACGATAAACGTTATTATCCAAGTCGAGGGAATTTATCCAACATCAGTAAGTGTATGAAATGGATCAATAGAATGCACAAGTCAATGAAGCGATGAAGCGTTCACAAAACAAGGGAATTAGAAGAATCACGAATCGCGAAATTATCAAAAAGATGAACGAAACACCATTCGGAGGCCCGCGTAGGCACGAGTCACCAATTGGTGGCTCGCAGCCATGCGAGCCACTAAATGGTGACTCGCACATGCGAGCCACCAAATGGTGGCTCGCACCCATGCGAGCCACCAGGACTCCTATTGAGTACAAAACCTCCCCAAACACGGATTTCGATGATTTTTAAGGATTCTTTTGTCCCAGAACCTCCCTAGTTGTTTTAAAGTTATCCCCACACGCGTTTAACTAGTTATTAACTGTAGATAACGTTTAAACACCAATTCTCATTCAAAAGGGCATCTCCAAAGGCTTATACATAGAAGCCTAGGGTCTTCTTTCAAGAGGATCTGAGATCGAGAAGGCGAGGTGCTGTCAAATTGTCAAGCTAACCACGCATTTTAGAGGAGAATCATCAGATCTTGGCGAACACTTTCATAAAGAAAGCCCTTTGAAAGGTTTGAAAGCAATGGAAAAGGCAACTTTTGACCCAAACAATCGTCTTATTCAAGTGGGAGAAATCGTAGGTCTGGTGGTGGTAGCAAATTCGGTGGCCATGATTATCAAAAGGACTCTTATTCGAGGAGAGGGAGTTATAGTTCTCACTCTTATGGAGGTAGTGATGGTGGTCACAGCTCGGAGGATGTTGGAGTGTCTTATTATACTCCGAGTTATGATTATAATGCACCGATCATTGCATCAGGGTGAGACTGAAGATTTTAGGAGCTTACTTTTACTGACAGTACATAGTTGTTATTATTATATAATATAAATGCCTCATATATTGGTTTTGGACACAAAGATAATGGCTTACTGAATGGGTGGAGGTGTAGCCTTGTAGTTAAGTTTAGGTGTTGCAGTGCTTTGTTTTCCTTTTGTGGATAAGCATTCTTTTTATTTGGAAACTCAGTGTTAGATCAGACAGAGTTGATTTCTTACTAATTATGACTATCAATTAAGGGATTATTGAATGGCATTGTTGCTCAAGTTTTTTTCTCTATTATGCGCAGCTCTTGGATCATTTATTGTATCAAATGTTTTGTTCCTAAGGGGATGTTGAGCTTGCAGAGTCTTTTCGCTGGATGTTGTAGTTCTGGTGTTAGCTGCTGTTCTCCAATGCGTTTATTATGCTTTTGACCCTAATTTGTTTTTGCTACAGAAGAACATGCTACTTACCGTGTTCCAAGGTGCATTATAGTGTCTATGCTATGCCTCTGTGGTGTTCTTATTTCGCGAAGAGTTGTCTGTTCTCTCTAAAGATTTATATGGGGTGAAATGAGTGTAAATCATTTTAAAAAACCTTTTCTTGAAATGACTTTTTTTTCTGGGTGAAGTCACTTTAAGGAAATTGACGTCTTAAATGTACTTGAACCAGTCTGAGTAATAGAACTTCTTTGCCGCATGTAAATGATAAACTTACAGCAGACACATTTGTGCAATATGCTGACTACTATGTAGTATTGCAGTGCTAAAAAACTAAAGTATATAACTGCAAGTTAGTAAAATTTTAGGGATTAAAGTGCAACTTACCTTTCATTTGCTAATAGTTTAACTTCATTTAGTTATTCTTTGTTGATACATTTTTAAGGAGGGGTTTTCGCCTATAAACACAAAGTTTTACCCCTATTTTCTTTAAAACCACAGAAGTTCTGTATGTGTACTCATTCCATCTGTTATGATTTTGCTTCGGCAATGCAGTCTCACTCTCTCTACCATCATCAATTGGTAATTATCAATTTGCAAAGATATTTATTATTGTCCTCATCATCTTACATGCCGCCCTCCAAATTAATTTTTTAGAAAAATGCTCACCCTTCTCTACCATCATCTCCTCAAATCTTAGATTTTAGGCATCAGGAAGGATCAGGAAGGAAACAAATTGAGGAAGGTTTTTATCAAAGAAAATATTCGGGTATGATTTGAGCAGTTTTTAAATTTTGCTTTTGATTTTGAAATTTTTTTGTCTAAGCACTTTCTTTCTTGCTTCTTAGATTTCTTATGCAGACTTTTTAGGATGCATTATTAGATTTCTAAGATGTGTAATTGTTTATTGTTGCTGACAACAATGATAGTTTCACTTATAATTTTTGTCATTTTTTCTTTGGTTGATAAATAGATTTTGGTGTTGATTAATTTGTTTCCTATGTATTGGTTAGAATTACAAATTTATAGTAAAACATTAAATCATAATATATTGCATTTGGATTGTGAAGTTGAATTTAACAACTTCCTACGAATATTTTAGAATTAACATTTAGCCTTGCTTCTGTGCTTTTCACAACGATGACCGAAGAAGAGAAAGTGTTAAAAGATTTTTATCTTAACAAATTAGTAATTTTATATACCCTATTTATAATTTTTCCTACAATTAAGTTCATATTGTCCTAGCTAAATATGTCTCTGTATGAGTTCCTGAATTACTTCGTATTCAGGATTGATGTACCATGTAAGTATTAGAATAGATTTGAACTTTTTATTATGCCTAATTTTAGTTAGTTGGGATGCACAAAATACAAAATCCTCTGAAGTGCTATGTATAAAGCCTAAAACTTTCGCTAATAATAAAAATTAGGTGACTCCTCCTACTTTTTCCTTTTTGGTGAGAAATAAATGTACCAGTTAGGGGACTCCTATATGATTCAAACAATTAGGATCCATGATCCCAATAACTTGTTACAATTAATGTTTATTATCTGCCTTCCTATTAAAATTTCTATGAATTAAACCATTAGGTTAAAACCAAGCAGTACGATTGAACAAAAATTTTATTGGAGCTCATCAGAGATGGACCACTTTCTAAACTTTTTCCTGCTTCCCTAGACTACAAGTTTTCTCCAAATCTTTTAGGTTATAGTTACTACACACTAGGACTATGTCGAAAGTTATGCTTTTTTCATTTACCTTTTGGTTCATGAGGAAGTAATTTGTTATGCATTTAATATCCTCATAAACAAATAATTAATACTTATATTATTTTATTTTTTATGACAACTTGATTTAGCAAATGAAGTGTATTAGGAAACAAGATCTGATTGATTTGGTGACAAAATGGTGATATGTGTGGGCTACGGGATCAATTTGTAGTAGCTTAGTTGAAAATGTTTGCAACATGTATGAATAGTTTTGTAATGCTAACAACTATACTCACAAACTTTTATCAAACATAGATTATATTTTACAAGCTTAAAATTGAACCTTGAAGTGGTGGTAGCTACTTGTACTTCATTAGAGGAGACTCTTAAATGAACCACACCATAATATATACAACCATTAAGCACGTTTATGTTTTAACAGTTCTTTTTATGTACTTATTAATTATGTACTTACCAATTCTGCAAAATTATAGTTTCTAGGAAAAACTCAAGGAACAATGTGTCCGATTTTGGGTTAGTCTTGATACAGTTCAACCAATCTTAACAACTTGTTTTAATATGTTAAGACTAGACAATAAGTTTCATACATGAGGGTTTCGTTGTTATAGAACTAATGTATTTGGGATATTAGAATAGGTACAACTTATTTTTTGTTTTTGACAGTACTGAATTTGTATGTCAATCATTGGATTTAGGATGTTTGTTTAATTGATATTTTCACCATCAGTTAAAAATATTGATGATGCATGGATTTTTCTCCACAACTTTTGTTAATATTTTTTTTCCTTAAATGCCTTTTCACATTCTTTCTAAAAGTGACTCAGAATGATGAACCCTATCTTATGGTAGCATACTTCCAGTCTAACTTTGTTTCAAGGGAACTTCATTAAACAGTGTTCAAATTTTGTGTAACTCATCATTGGTTAAATATCCTCTATAAACTTAATTTTATGACCAATCAAATTATATATCAGAAAGGCATATATTGGTTTCCTAATTTCAAAATAGCTATAATTTAGAGGCATTATATTATTAGTATTTAGTTTTAACTGTCTTAGTTGCAAGTAACCCATCAGTTTTAAGTGAATTTGATATATGACAGCTTAGACATTATTTAATTAGTATGTTTAAAGATTAATCAGTGATCATGTCTCTTCACAGTATTGATTTCTTATGAGAGATGGACCACTTTTTAACATTCTTTCAAAAAATTAATTTTACTACCAATCAAATTATATACCAAAAAGGCATATGTTGGTTTCCCTAATTTTAAAATAGCCCTGATTTCAAGACATTATATTCTTAATATTTAGTTTTAGTTCTCTCAGTTGCAGGTAAGTCATCTATTTTAAATGAATTTGATATATGATAGTTCATACATGATTTAATTAGTATTTTTAAAGACTAATCTGACATCGACAAGTTTATTTTGAATCTGATCTAATCTGGCCATTTTATTCTCAATTTCATTACCCAAGCTTTGTTTTCTTGATCCTTATGGATTTTCATTTGTTATTGTGTTGTCTGATCTTTCGTATTTATTAGATCTTTGTTTATTGATTTTTCTTGATTTCTCATTTGAGATCTGCAGATTTTAAAATCTTAGGTGAATTTCCTATTATTCTGATTTTGTTTTGCATTTTTTTTATGGGTTAAATTTTGTAGGCCCAAACTTGAATGGCTTTTTGGGAGGGAATCTGGTACGACTGCTGGTTATTCATACTCTGCTGCAAATAAGAGCATGGCTACGATTTGGGAGGAGAATACTTTTCTTACGTGATTCTAGAAATGTTTGCTTTATTGTCTTAGTTTTTCTGCATATTCTGTAAATGCTTATGTTAGAAGTACAAGTGTAATTGAGTTTCTATTGTATGTTACCCTTGGTTTGTGTTATGGTAGTAGGCGTATTTTATCAATTTTGACTATTGTTACCATTTCATCTTTCTACTTCATTAAAAATTGGTGGTCTTAATTTATCAGCATATTTCTCTTGCTTTATGTTGAGAAGTTATGGATGTTAGCTATTTTTTGGTATAGTAGGCTATATGGATTAGGAAAATGCATTCCTCTTAATTTACAATTAGCTAATCATCGTGATGATTAGAGATGGGTTGTTACATTTGTTGCTTATAACATGTATGCCTACTCATGCTTTGGGGTTTTACTTTTTCATTGGGAGGAAATACTCCACGCCTCTAAAATGGGGAATATTAGTGATGCTTACGACCACAACAAATATGGTCAATTCAAGTGATGCGCTCTTTTTATTCTAATTTGGCGCAACATGTTATGCAATTATTTTTCATGTACGCTCACCATCAGCAAACATTAGTTATGATTGATGGTTCTTTGAATGATTTGAAGTAAGTAGGAATTTTGAAAAAGTATGATGCTACTATTTTTGTAATAATTCTAATGGATGATTATGATTAAATAGGTTGTCTACTGTCATTTGTATATATGTGGCATTGGTTGATTGTAGATTCTGATAGAATTGGTGGGAAAATAGTGTCAAAATGTACCTTGAATGTTTATATGCTATAACAGACAGCCGAACTCAAAAATAGCCATAGTATTCAATTATGACTATCATGATATGGATTGCAGAAGCAAATGATTTTTCCTTTGAAATTTAAGACAAAAATTCTAATTTTGTTGTGTCGAAATACATCAATAGAGACAAACTTGTTAAAAAGGTCAATGTGTTGATTGGCGACCTGCTGCTTCTTTTAGTAATGAACATATTTAAGCGAGAGGTAACTTGGTTTCTGTTACATTGCTAAGACTTGATGAAGATTGATTTTCATTAACCCTTAGTTTTTTGTTGCTCACATTAACCATCATCTCAGCATATAAAATCGAATGTTTCCATAATGAAAACAAGGATCGTTAATAAGGAAATCCTCAGTGATATTGTCCTTGTTTGATAATTTCTTGCTTTCTGCTAGTATTCTACTTTCTGAGAAATTTATGGATCATAATTGAATTTGTTTTAGTATTTTTAGTTCATCGATCCTTGGATATCTATCATTATGTTTTTTTCCAAATTTTATTCATGACCTTCTTCTGTAATATTACAATCTCTAAAGACCTTACATTCAACTCATTTAACTAAAAATAAATGTAATTAAGATAGATAACTGTTTACAAATGCATTCAGATGCTTTTCTTTAAAAAATACAGTCAGATGCTTGCATAATCCATCTTATAAACTGAAAGATTCCAAAGAATCATTGTCTACAATATCAGATGTCATATTTACTGTTTTCTTCCAATTGGCCTCTCAATGTTTTCGTCTTTTTCCTAATGTTTTCCCTTATTATGTGATGAAGGTTAATATTTTTATCACGTGCATTGCACGTGCAACCCAACTAGTTACTAAATAAACAAACACAAGAGCGTTAATTGTTCAAGACCCGATGTCAATTTGTATTCGCGGACACATATCACATATGGCATGTGTTATTCTCCTTGAGCGACGATGCGATGCATTACATATCTTAGAACTTTTTAATTTTTCTTGTTAGAAAGAGAGAGAGAGAGAGAGAGAGAGAGAGAGAGAGCTTTTTTTTAAGCAATGAGAGAGAGCATTAAGAGAGGAAACGGACAAAATATCCATTCCTTTAAATTTAACTTCCCACACTATCTTATCAAAATAATAATAATAATAATAATAAACGAATAAATAAATAAAATACGTTCGCTTTTTGAGGCAAAATGCCTACCCTTCCCTAATGAATTGTTGAACTCTTAATAATTTGCTCCTTAAAGTATCAATTTTCATATTCTCCGATCTTATACTATGTTTATCTTTTCAACGCCCTCCTTTTACGAAACCACTATAAATGTTTAATTGATGATGACAAGGCATATAAAAACCTTTAGGGTTTTTTCTAAAATTTACAAAGAACTCCTAAAAGATAAAATATTACAAATGACACCTTAATAATTATAAATTATTAAAAACACCCCAAAATTATAAACATCACCTTCGAAATTTGAACTTACAGACATTAATAATTCAAAAATTTACAAGACCCTAAAATTCAAAATTACAATAAATGCCCTAAATTTTTCAAAATTTTCAAACAGCTTCTTAAAAATATGAAACTTCAAAGGACCCTGAAATATAAAAAAAAGTATCCTAAAACTTCTAAAAGTAGTAAAAATTTAAATTTACCAAAAATCCTCAGATTTTTAAAAGTTTAAAATTTCTTTCATTGTGATTTTTTGAAATTTCTAAAACTTTGGTTTGTTCGTTGCATATTTTGAAATGTGTAGGGTCTTTTGCAGTTTTCAAATTCTCGATGGTTATTTGTAATTTATGAATTTTAAGGTGTTTTTTTGGTAATTTAATGGATTTTGCTAGTTGTTTGTAATTTCAGATTTTTATCAGGCTTTTTTTTAATTTTTCAAAATTTTTAGAGTGTTTTGTAATTTTCAAAATGGTTTTAAGTTTTTTTGTAGATTTTAAACTTTTACGGGGTTGTTAGAAATTTTTGAAATTTATGTTTAGTAGTTGACTGTAACTTTACAAAAGAATAGAGCCCGTGACAAAAAGGAGGGGGAAAAATTAGAGCGGGAATGTCTGAAGGCGCAGGTTAGAGGGCGATTTTCCTCCAGCTAACGTGCACCCCCGCTTTGGAAAAATGGTAAGGAAAAAAGGGAAAAATGGGAAAAAAAATTCTTGAAATAGGATTGTGATCTTCAAATCCAAGTTCTTCTTCACTTGTAAAGTCTCCAGATACAGGTTTCTTTGAAGATGATGAAGAATCTGAGTTGGATCTGATGGGATC
>BQKN01065643.1:271136-297685 GCA_022839385.1 Asparagus kiusianus | reverse complement strand
CGGTGGCCGAGCCACCAAGGTGGCCGGTCGAGCCACCTGTTGGTGAGCCACCAATAGGTGGCTAGGTGGTTCGGCCACCTGTGCCCGGGCATAGTGAAGGAGGCCTATAAATAGGGGGTGTTGGCTCATTTGTTGAGGGTTGGAAATTTTGGAGGCGAAGCTCTGCTGGATTCAAGGCTCAGATCTAAAAAAAATTGAAGCTTTGGGACTTTGAGGACTTGCTCTTCCAGATCCGGTGCTCGACGATCGTCAACGCCAAATAAGGCAAGAGTTCGAGAGGGACCGGATCTCAGATCTACGCAGTCATCCTCCGGATCAAAGCTTGGTCTTTGATCCCGAGAATCGGGCGATTATTTCTTTGGTGAATTAATCCCCCCCGGCTATTATTTCCTTGGCGAAATAATACCCGTCATACTGCATAGATCCGACCAGATCTAGATCGCGCGGTGGTCCACGGATAAACCCCGGCACAGGCGAAGAACCCACGCAAGCGAGTGACCGCAAAACAGGAGCTCGTGATTTGTTCGATAAACAAGGAAAAAGTTGTAATTTTTATTTCTTTTTTTATTTGATTTCGTTGTAACCGGATCTTATAAAAAGACCGGATCTTTGTAATCGATAAACTATTACTAAGAGTACGATGGAATCAATGAAGAAAGCTACGATTTTTCCCGCGAACAACGTTATGGGTACTTATATCTCATTCATGAAAAATTCGAGTCTCTGGACATGTTCAAAGCTTATAAAGCTAAAGATGATAATCAACTCAACAAAAGAATTAAAACCGTTAGATCTGATCGTGATGGTGAGTACTACGACAGATATGATGGTTCAGGTGAACAACGTTCAGGTCCATTTGCTAGATTCTTAGAGGAATGCAATATCGTCCCACAGTACACCATGCCGGGATCACCTAGCATGAATGGTGTAGCTGAAAGACGAAACAGAACTCTTAAGGATATGGTAAGAAGTATGGCTGCTCATTCATCTTTACCAGAGTCACTCTGGGGAGAAGCACTAAAGACAGCAGCTTACATTCTAAACAGAATACCAAGTAAAGCAGTTGCTAAAACACCTTATGAGCTTTGGATTGGTCGAAAGCCCAGTTTAAAGCACTTATATATTTGGGGATGTCCAGCTGAGGCAAGGCCTTATAGGCCAAATGAAAAGAAATTGGACTCTAAAACAGTTAGCAGCTATTTTATTGGGTATTCTGAACGCTCTAGGGGCTATAAGTTTTATGATCCCACACTCAGGAATATTTTTGAGACGGGAACAACAACATTCTTTGAGGATGTTGAGTTTGGGGGGAGAAATAAGGTTAGAGACATTGTTTTTGAAGAGGAATTAGCTTCAAACCCAATCCATACAGTTACTTTTGATAATATTCAGGTTCCTATACTTGTTATTGCTCAAGAAGTAAATCTAAAACCTCAAGATGACAATGTTAAACAACTCCCTGTTCCAGAAGAACAAACTTAACAGCCTCAAGAACCAGTACCATTATGGAGATCCACGAGAGAAAGGAGAAATGCTATTTCGGATGATTATATTATATTTCTCCAAGAACATGAGGAAAATAATGACATGATTAAAGATGATCCAATCAACTTCCTTCAGGCCATAAAAAGTTCTAACTCTCAAAAGTGAATTGATGCCATGAATGAAGAGTACAAGTCTATGGAAGACAATAAGGTTTGGGAACTGGTCTCATTGCCAGAAGGTACAAAACCAATTGGTTGTAAATGGATTTTTAAAACCAACCGGGATATAAATGGTAATGTGGAGAGATATAAAACATGTCTTTTAGCTAAAGGCTTTACTCAAAAAGAAGACATTGATTATACAGAGACTTTCTCTCCGGTTTCATCGAAAGACTCTTTTAGAATAATCATGGCGCTTGTTGCTCATTTTGATCTTGAGTTACATCAGATGGATGTTAAGACTGCATTTCTCAATGGCGACATTGATGAGATGATTTATATGGTGCAACCAGAAAATTTTATGTCAAGAGACCCAAAGAATATGGTTTGCGAATTGAGAAAATCCATCTATGAACTTAAGCAAGCTCATCGTCAATGGTATTACAAGTTTTAACAAATAATTATCTCGTTCAGTTTTGAGATGAACATTGTTGATGACTATGTATATCACAAGTTCAGTGAGAGAAGTTTATTTTTCTGGTTCTGTATGTCGATAACATATTGCTTGCCACTAATGATATATGCATGTTACATGAAACCAAGAGATTTCTATCAAAAAATTTTGAGATAAAAGATCTTGGGGACGTCTCTTTTATATTAGGAATCCAGATATATCGAGAGCGTTCTCGAGGTATACTTAAATTATCACAAAGAGCTATATCGATAAAATACTCAAAATGTTTGGTATGCAAGACTGCAGACCAAGAGACACCCATGTTGCTAAAGGAGACAAGTTTAGTTTCAATTAGTGCCCTAAAGGTAACCTTGAAATTCAGAAAATGCAGAAGATTCCTTATGCTTCGGCTGTAGGAAGTCTAATGTATGCTTAGGTGTGTATGCGTCCGGATATTGGGTACATTATTGGGATGTTAGGCAGATACTTAAGCAACTCTGGTATGGATCATTGGATAGCAGTCAAAAGGGTTATGAGATATCTTCAGAAAACAAAAGATTATATGCTCACATACAGAAAATCAGAACAATTGGAAGTCATTGGGTATTCTGATTCTGATTTTGCTGGATGCCAAGATAGCAGAAAGTCTACATCAGGCTACATTTATATGTTAGTAGGAGGAGCTATATCATGAAAAAGTGTTAAACAGACACTCATAGCTTCCTCCACTATGATAGCAAAGTTTGTAGCTTGTTACGAGGCATCAAATCATGGAATATGGTTGCGAAATTTTATCACTGGACTGCGTATTTTGGAAAATATTGAAAGATCACTAAGGTTATTTTGTGACAATAAATCTGCAGTTATATATTCCAATAACAACATGAGCTCAACTTAGTCAAAACATATTGACATTAAGTTCCTGGTTGTGAAAGAAAGGGTTCAGAGTGGACAGATATTCATAGAGTACATTGGGACAAATTCCGTGATAGCAGATCCTCTTACAAAGGATTGCCACCCAAGGTCTTTCATGAGCACACTGCTCATATGGGTGTGGTGTTATTCGAGGATATCATGATTTAGTGGGAATTTGTAATTTTTTGATGCTTTGTGTTTGGTTGTATTGTCTGATCAGAATAAAGTATTCAGTTAAAACACTCTGTTTTATTATGTTTGGTTTTAACCTCACTAAAGTTTAAGGTAGGACTAGTTAAAAATAGACATGTACTGATCACATTGCATGTAATTTTCATACTGCATATCCATGATTAATCTATGTCATTTGATTGTATTGGTATATGTGACCATTGATGGGTTTAGTCATGATAAATGTGACAAAGGCCGCTTTGATCCTATATTGATATAGTTAATGGACGAGATTGTTTGGAAATACCCTTATTTGTGATAGCAATTTTTGAGCTCATAAGGTTATACACACTTCAAGAAAACATATGGTGCCAAAGTGGGAGATTGTTGGATTTAAATCTAATTAAATCTATTTGTAGGCACATAAGTTATATCAGTGTGTTGCTATTTTTCAGTTGACCTGCATAAAGTGATCAATCAGTTAATTGAGCCAATGAGTATTTAAATATGTCATGGACTAATTGTGTAGATACCGGACTACAATTCTAATTTTATGAGAGGCTAAATTAGAAAATTACAAATCTATATAAGGGGTTATGATCCCTAATCTAAAGGTTATGTTATCTAATCCCCATCTAAAGAGATATTCAAGAGACACCTTTCAGATTAGAAGATCAAACCCTAATTAAGATCCGTGCTCAAATAGTTATGGATTCAGGTATTGCTTCCGCTCATTGTTGTTGTTTAATTTCAATGAATTAATCACGAATAAGTCTAACAACATATTGTAAGAGGCCAACAATTTCCAAGCAAATGCAAACTAGTCAGGGTTGCCAACCCCGACCACTTTGTTCGTGGTTCGCATCCCCGACCATTTTGGTCGTGCTTTTCAAACCTAACCCGCTTGCGGCTACTAATACTCAGCTAATAAAGTTAGGATAGGGTTGAAATTTGGGATTAGATTTGTGGATGGGCTTATTTCAAAAATAATTTCGGGCAGAAAGAAGGAAAGAGGAAGATTTGCAGCTAAATAGCCTTTTTATCATCGGTCTAAAAAGGTTAGGTCGAATCCAACGCTGCAACGCACACCGAACGAACCTAACCCCCATCACTCCTAACCCCGTCCGCCCGCCCGCATGGAGACCCACCTAATCAGGGTCCCACGTGCTCCGTTCGCCGCTCTCCTTTCCACTGTTCCGTCAGAACCAGATACACTGAACCCACCAAATACATCCGCCCAACCGAACTCAGCCACGTGCTCACATCCTCACCGCCTTCCCATCTCCCGCAGGTCCATCCCACCGATTCCTCCCTCTCTAGGAGTAGTACGAAGAGCTGCTGGGGTTGGTGGCGCGGTTGGTGAGACCGAAGCCAAGCTATTAAAACCCTTAAATCAAAAAAAAATGATTTAGAGAGGGAGAGAAAGGAAGGAAGGGGGAAAAAAATTCTAGAGAGAGAAAATGGAGCAAGCGATCATGGCGAACCGCATCGCCACCAACCTCAGCCTCTCTCCTTCTCCCCATCTCTCATCGATTCGAAACCCTAAGCTCATCTCGTTCTCCTCTTCTCCTACGCTTAGGGTCGGATCGGGGCCGAAATTAGGGTTTTCAGTCGGTGTCAGGAGAAGAACCGGAGGCGGAGGTTCTATTAGGGTGGTTTCGGCATCGGTGGCGGCGGCGGAGAAGCCCTCGACGGTGCCGGAGATCGTGCTGCAGCCGATCAAGGATATCTCTGGGACCGTTAAGCTCCCGGGGTCCAAGTCTCTGTCGAACAGGATTCTGCTTCTTGCTGCGCTTGCTGAGGTTCCATTTTGAATTTCTTTCCGTTAAAACAATTATAGCCCTTTTTTTTGGATTTAGAACGGTTTGTTGCTAATTTGAGATCGGAGAAAACACCGGAGGTTGTGGGATTTGATTAAGATGTTAATTTAGCAGCAGCTGTTAATCTATTGAACTTGCTAAGGATACTGTCAAGGGTTCTTCTACAAATTTCGCATTACTTTTGTACGGGAAGAATTTTTGTAATGCAACTATTAAATTTGACTAGTATTCCGAGATTCCCACACTTTTGTTTCTTGTGGTACAAAAGCATGTTATCATTTGTGGCCTAGTTATTGGTAGTCAAAAAAAAAATTATGAGTTAAAGAAAGTAATTTGGAGTTTTATAGTCTAATTATCACCACTCATTTTTTAATCTGTTTATCTTGTGTATAGGAGGGGAATTGACATGTGTTTCCAAATTGATCACACTTACTTCATTTTCATTTACTGTAAGATTAATAATAAGCATGATTTGAAAATTAAATAGAGCTAATTTTAATTTTGTTTACAACTTGTTTCTATCAGCATCTATATGTTTCGAAGGGATTAGTTTGCAGTCCTTACTTTTAACTTGCACTGAATAGACTTTATGAGGCCATTGAATCTTGTTTATGTTTGTGCGTTAGTGAGTAATGCACAATCCAAAGTTCCTTACCTTATGAGCAGATTCATTATATAAAATGATCTCACTCTCAGCTTATCTCTGACATCTTATTTATGCGTGATCACTCACCATGTATCTCAACTATAACTTGTTAGCTCATAACGAAACGAGTTGCCACCTGATAACCAAATTTTCCTTTTTTTATTTATCTAGTTGTAATCCACCGTACAATAGTATGACTTGCCTTGACAGCCTAAGAAAAGCATATAAGTTATTGTTGGCTTATATATGAGGGAAGTTCCAAAATATTACCACGATTTGGATTGCAACCAAAATTTCAACCTCTGATTTTTATACCTGAAACACAGAGCCTTTTTTTAAATTTTTTATTTTTAAAAATTTTTAAAATTTTAAAATTTTTTGGGTTCTGAAGTTGATACGTGTCATAATTCAAAACTCCATAAAGAAAGGCTGGGATTTCTCACAGAAAGTTCAATTTTTGTCGATGTAAACAAGTGAGTAAACAAGTGAATAGGCAGAAACCTTTGTTTAGATAGCTTGTTGCTGGAGACCTTCTCATCATTTTTTTAATAAAACTTTTACACTATGATATGAGACACCACAGGCCCCTAAAACCTTATGCTTGGAGGATGCTAGGTTCATAATAATTCAATAAACAGAAGGTGATAGCATTGTTATTGAGGCGCAAGGCGCAATGCGGGGCGCAAAGGCCCCTTACGCGCACCATGCGCAAGGCACACAACGATGCGCGTGCCTCACTGAATTGAGGCGCACAACTCAAATTAATATTTTTTAACATAAGACAAAGAAGCATATAAGCAACATGTTTATAAATTGTCACATAAAAAGACCAACAAATATAATTTCACCTACTAAATCATGAAAGAGTCTTAATTAGCATGCATAACATAAATAAGTTCATAAGTTTTCACAAATCACAATGCAAGATAATCTCCAACATAAGCAAAAGTCTATGAAGCAAAACAAGCAAGTAACAAATAAGAAATATGTATTTTCATTTAAATATGATATATGTATTTTAAGTAACAATTAAGTGATTAAAAAAACATGACTGTTCATAATTTTCTAGTTAGCATTCTTAATTGCTATTTGCTAGTTAGCATGAAAAGATGGAGAATTAAGGTAACAATTACATATTTACATGTTCATAATTTTTTAGTTAGCATGCTAATTAGAGAAGGAAGTTACAATTAGCAAACAAGTATACTAAATTACTAATTACTGTTTTCTTTTTATAGGTTAAACATGAAAAGATGGAGAATGGATTAGCAACTAGCAAGAATGAGTCTATTACATGATGTAAATATGTAATATGTAATTTAATCAAAAAAAAAATCGAAGAAATAGTCTATTACATGACGCATGTGTCAAGCGCGCGCGAGGCGCACACGGGGCGCACGCGAGGCACGCGCCTCGTGTGCATGCAGCGCCCCGCCTCTGGTGCGGGGCGTAATTGTCCCAGCCCACAGCGCCCCGCGCCCGGGCGCGTCTCGATAACAATGGGTGATCGGATTGTAAAGCTTAAAATTTACGCTCAAGACAGAGTTAAAATATCCAACTACAAAGCATTACTATTTCATGGTTTTCTTATGCTATTATGTTGCAGAAAGTAATGATTTGTTAATCCTCTCTTTCCTCTTTGAAACAGGGAACTACTGTTGTAGACAATTTGTTAAACAGTGATGATGTGCGCTACATGCTTGCTGCACTTAAGACACTTGGACTCTCTGTAGAAGATGACAGTGTTATGAAACGGGCTACTGTTGTAGGGTCTGGCGGTCAATTTCCAGCTGGGAAAGATTCCAAAGAAGAGATCCAACTTTTTCTAGGAAATGCGGGGACTGCGATGCGTCCTCTGACAGCTGCTGTTACTGCTGCTGGTGGAAATGGAAGGTCTTTTCATGATGACTCTGTAATGTGTATGTAGAGTTTTATTTCTGTAGCTTAAATGCTTTTGACTCATTCCAGTTACATACTTGATGGGGTACCACGGATGAGGGAGAGACCTATCGGGGACTTGGTTGTTGGCTTAAAGCAGTTAGGTGCAGATGTTGATTGCACTTTGGGAACTGACTGTCCACCTGTTCGAGTTAATGCAAACGGTGGTCTTCCAGGGGGCAAGGTCAGTAGCTCTTCACTTTCTCCTGTTATGTGCACTTCTCTTATCTGTTGGTGTTTATTTTAATTAATAGACCCTGATCTTTTTTGCATAATATGTAAATGATTACTAATCTCTTTTAAAATAATATGATATTTTGGATCAAATAAAATCTTTGCCGAAAAAGGTCGAGCTTACAGGAGAATGTTATTTCTTATTACTATGTACACAAGGAGCATACTTCAGTTGTAAAAGTTTTTTTTAAAAAATACCATTTGTTTCTCAAGAGGAGAAAAATAATTAGACTTGCAGCCTCACATTTCAAACCCATACATTGAAGAAGGCTGAAATGTAATTGAGGTTTATGATGACTTTTACATAGGGGAACCAGTTTTTTTCTTTCACATAGCATCATTTCTTAAGTGTGCGCTACCCACGTTAGGTCTCAAATAGACACTTGCACCCTATGCGTCTTGTACTTTTTTCTTAAGACAAGTTTCGTTCCCTTTTAGAGGACCTTTCTGATTAACATGTGGCATCTTTGTTATATTTGTTACGTTTTAGGATTCTCCAAGTATGTTTCATCTTTCTACTAAAAGCGGTAAAGTTATCTAGAGATTTTCTTCACTTTCATCCTCAATATGAACATGCCACTTTTGTTACTTATGCAGTTTATGTATATGTTTCTATAATTTCATCCATTTCCATCTCTCTAGGATTTTTTTTTTCAAGTTCTAATAACACATTCAAACCTTTCTTACACTGCTGGTTAAGTGTGCCTTTCCAATTGCTGATTGAAAATTTGAGTAATATTAAATGGTGAGAACTAATCAGTTGGAGTTGCTATTAATGAGTTATGATGAAACATCTATTTCTTGGTTTAAAAAAAAAGATATAATTGGAAGCAAAGATACACAAACATTTTGGAATCCACCTGAGGGTAATAAAGCTTAAAAGTTTTGAGGTTTACAGGTTCTTATTCGTTCAGCTATGTGAAAGACCATCTTCTTTGCTATGCCAATAAGTATCATATCATTTTTAACTGTTGTTGAACTATCCCAAGTCCTTATGCTTCACTAATTAACTATGATCCTATTGTGCTCTTAAACACCACTTATTGGTCCTCATTGCCCATGCCGAAACCCATTTCAACCAGTTTCTCCTCATGTTATCTTCAATCCTTCATCACAGCTGGCGTTCCATCAGCACTTCTTGATGTATATAGTCCATACTATGGACTACTGATCACACTGGATATTGATGTTGTAAGAAGATCATTCTTTGTTCTATAACAGGTGCTGATTTTTTTTACACATAATTAAATCAATTCACTAGTCTGATTGCATGGTTCGGTCCCCATTTATCCTTATCGAAAGCTATACTGAGCTCCTGTAAATCTTGTTCAATAGACTTGCAATCCACTGTGTCTGTGATCGGTGCACACACTTATTCACTTGCTTTAGTCTCGAATTTCCTTTGCTTTTCATTACTTCCTTTTGTTTAGGTGTCATTCTTTACTGTGCATTTTCTTGCATACAAGGAACTTTCCTATTGTTTTTTTATTGTATCATCATCTTTTGTACAACTAATTTTTCATAGTGTGTCATCAAGTCATATCATATGTTGAGATCTGTGTTCTTATTCAATATATGTTGCTAGAGCACCCTGATGCCTGATCTTTTTGATACCGAACTAAAGCTTGGTATCTTCAGACTGCTATGTGATTGGCAAATGAAGATGACCAGCCCCTCCTAGATTGGCTTGTTGATATAGCTGTTATTCCTGAGGAAGAGGTTCAATTCTTTTCAAGTTATATCGACTGTTGGGGGCTTTGATTTAGCTAGTATACTTGCTTGGAGATAATCAATCGATCCTATCTGGAGGTTATATTGAAACTTTTGCATAAAGTAGAAATTAGGATTTTAGAAACTTTCTCAACTAGCACTAAATTTATGTTGGTTACAGGGCAATCTTCTTCATTAAGAAGAAAACTGTTATACATTTGTCATTGAACTATGGAAGCTTATGCTGTGTATCTGACCTAATGATAATCCAGCGAGAAGCTTGGGCATAATTTTGAGATTGGTTTAAGCTTGAGGTTACTCAAAAGCTAAACTGGTCCACACTTATTAAGCTTGAGGCATATTAAACCAGCTAGTGGCTAAATAGGAGAAGCTTTTGTTAACTCTACCCCAATAGACATGAGTAGCTTGGTCATCTTCCCTTCCACCTCCTTGCATAAATTGACTGTCTGTTTCACAGAATTTGCAACGTCTTCCCTCTCACCTACACAGTTTGATATGTTCACATTTTGTTACTGTTTTGCATATATAGCAATTTTGAAATGCGGAAGAAAATAAGGATATTATATAAGGGGGCTGGGTTGGCCTAAAACACATGCAAAACCCGATCCAGAATACCCATTCTGGGTCGGGTTTGACTGGCCCGGTGGAATTCGGGTTGGGTTTTGGTTTACATCGATCTCAAAGTGGGCCGGGTACGGGTCTATTTATGAAACCCAAGCCCGAACTTGAAACCGGCTCGCAAACGCAACCCAGGTCAGATCGAACCCGGCCCTGGCTGAGCCCGAAACCTTACTCACAACCAATCTTCAAAATGATATTAGTTATTCGTAAAGTATATTAGTTATTAATAACTAACTAATTATTAGTAACTATTTGGTAATCTAAAAAATAATAATAAAGTTAAATGTGTATGTTTTCAAGCAAAAAGTTAGTAGATCAAGTCCAAAACCTTCTGCAAGATCCAATAAAATCGGTACCAATTGGTCGAAATTCATCTAAAAAGTTTTAAAAATTCGAAAAATAAAAAAAGAAAAAGAAACGAAAAGAAAAGAAAAGTAGTGGGCTGGGTTAGCCAACCCGGCCTGACTCCAATAGGCTGGGTCAGTGGGCTGGGTTGGGTTGCAGTCCCAGCCCGGATACCTTGACTTTAGCTTGAATCGAACTATAGCTTGGCCCGGATCGACCCTGTGTGGATCAACTCAGAACCAGCGGGCCTGGGCCCTGGTTAGCCGAGCCGAGCCACCCGCCCTAATCTTACGCATGATAGATTGTTGATTACATCTGCTATGTTCAAAACTGTCCAATGTGACTGCACCCAGAGGTGCACCTTCATACAAACACCTAACCAAAATACTGCATATTTATGCATGTATAATGTTACGGACATATGCATTCACATGTGTGTCCTCTCTGTTTTAAGATATATCAGGATAGTTACCTTTGTTCTTTCTATGTAACTCATTGTGAGTAAATTCATGTACAGTCCTAAGCTAAACTTCTGAAATCTTGAATATGCTTTTGCCTACCTAATCCCTAGTGGCACTTATCTATGATCCAACCAAGAATAACATATTCACAAAGGCTTGCTTATATATCAACAATTGTTTTACTTACAAAATGGCGTAAAAGGAGCAACTCTTGACATCATAAGGAAGTCATCAGTATAGAAACAATTGGTTTCTCCTGTTTGTCATTGCTCCATCTGTTCACTTATATGTATTCTCCTGTTTGTCATTGCTCCATCCGTTCACTTTTGTGTGTTTTCCTGAGATGCTTTCTTCTTTGTCCTCTTGGTATCAATGGCTTCGTTTTGGGAGCCAATCTGTTCTTTCTCTCGGTGCTAACTGGAAACAAAGTTTTTTTCTTGAAAACCCACAGTGAAGAACAGAATGTTTCCTTATTGGAGGAGGAACCAAACCACAGACCAGATTCTATTCCCAATTTTAAATTTCCATTTGATACGGAAATGTTATTCTATTTTATCCTACTTTTCTTGGTGCGACGAAGATGAACGCATTGCGTTCCTATAGAAATGTCATCATCACCCTTCTTCAGCTACTCATTTTTTTCTTTAGTCTAGGGACTTTGGGAGTTTCTTGTATGAGCTAGAATCACAAGATAAGTAAACATTGATTTGCTTAACCTGTCTGCCAACTGGCCATCTTACGCTCAGCGCTAGCTTGGGTAGAATTTGGTGCTTATTCTTGTTGACAGTGGATCATAAGAAAATAATCAATTCTTCTATTGAGTCTCCAAAGATAGCCTGTTGGAACAATGAGAAGTAAGAAAGTGACCGTTATATTTAATTATTGTGCTAGCCTCCTGTCTTACTTTTTTTTTCTTTTTATTTGACTGGGAATTTTTTCTGAACCCTTACTTTCTGTCTTTGTTTCTCATATTTTTCTTGAAGGATCTCTTCATTAATAGTTATCTTCTCATCAACAACTGAGGGCCTCTTGCTAATCTTTCTACATTTCTCAGGTGAAACTCTCTGGCTCGATTAGTAGTCAGTATTTGACTGCATTGCTCATGGCAGCTCCCTTAGCTCTTGGAGACGTGGAAATTGAGATCATAGATAAACTAATCTCAATCCCATATGTTGAAATGACTCTGAAACTTATGGAACGTTTTGGAGTCACTGTGGAGCATTCCAGTGCCTGGGACAGGTTCTTCATCAAAGGTGGCCAAAGATACAAGTGAGTTCTAAGAAACCGATGATTCAAACTTGTGCACAATTCATTGGAAAAGTTGATAACTTGAAACTTGGTTTCATTGGAATAGTTGATAACTTGAAACTTGGTTTCAACATGTGGCAGGTCTCCTGGTACCGCTTATGTTGAAGGTGATGCATCTAGTGCCAGTTATTTTCTCGCTGGTGCAGCAGTCACTGGTGGCACAGTAACTGTTGAAGGTTGTGGTACAAGCAGTTTACAGGTATATTTTCAAAAGATATTTATGACAATCAGATCAATCAGTGTTTCATGTTATGGATCCTCACATAAAAATTCTCGGTCTTCGCACTTATGCAATAAACAGGGAGATGTGAAATTTGCAGAAGTTCTAGAGAAAATGGGAGCAAAGGTTACATGGACTGAAAACAGTGTCACAGTAACAGGCCCTCCTCAAGATCCTTCAAAGAAGAAAAGATTACAAGCAATTGATGTAAACATGAACAAGATGCCTGATGTTGCCATGACTCTTGCTGTTGTTGCTCTGTATGCTGATGGGCCAACTGCCATCAGAGACGGTAATTTAGTTTAGCGTAGTAGAATTCAGTATTTCACAGGTACGTACCAGTTTGATTGAAATTTTGTTTGTATTTACCTCTATTCTTTCAGTTGCTTCTTGGAGAGTGAAGGAGACCGAGAGGATGATTGCTATCTGTACAGAACTAAGAAAGGTCAGTAGAACTAGTTTGCTTTATTGGGTAATTCTTCTGTTAAGAATATAGACTTATAACACTCGACCTTCATGATTTCGAAGTTTTGATCCAGTGGAAGAGACGATAAGACAATATCCTAGCAATCTAAGTTTAAATCTTAACGGACAAACACTTAAAGCAAATATTGAAGAAAAATATTGTTCAATCTGCGAAAGAGGCATAGTAGAATATAAAACCATAATCCTTACTATTCACCACAACTTTAAAATATTCTGTTGTTTGATAGCATCTCCTGATACATTTTTAATGTATCTTTAAGTAAAATATTGGTCAACCTTCAAGGGCATATTAGAATGTAAAGCTATAACCTTCAACATTCACCATAACTTCAAAATGTTGGTCATTGTACAAATTCACAGCATATTTTTAAGAAGAATACCTTTCTTCCTGGGGAGCATATTAGAATATAAGGTTAATTGCGGATATACCCCCTATACTGTCGCCCAATAGGAATAGAGGATAGACCTCTTGTACTATTGCCCAATTGCGGATGGACCCCCATGTAGTTCTATTGTTCTAGATAGACCTCCTGAGTGAATTTTTGACTATTATTACTCTGAGAGAGAATTATTTTTTTGACAAATAGAACTCCTGAGGGTAAAAGAGTCAAAAGAATTTCACTCACGGTTCTATCTGCAACAATGGACCTACATGGGGTCTATCTGCAATTGGGTGATAATAAAGTGTTCTATCCACAATTAAACCTAAAATGTAAGACTATAACCCTCAGCTTTTATTGCAACTTCAATATCTCCCATGTCAATAGTATCTCATGCTTCTCTTTTATTTTTTCGATTCATAGCTTGGAGCAACAGTGGAAGAAGGTCCTGACTACTGTGTGATCACACCACCCGAGAAATTAAACATAACAGCAATCGACACATACGATGATCACAGAATGGCGATGGCGTTCTCTCTTGCAGCCTGCGCAGACGTACCTGTCACAATCAGAGATCCTGGTTGCACACGTAAAACTTTCCCCGACTACTTTGAGGTCTTGGAGAAGTTCACGAAGCACTGAAGAATTTTAAGATCTTTCTTTGAAGGCAGCTAGCTAAGAGGTGATTCTTGAGGAAGTAAACAGTATTGGGTAACAATTAGCAGCGAGCGTTTGTTTTATTGTTGTACAATAATGTCTTTATTTGAGGTGAAGAAGCTGCTACGTTTCTGGTTTTTGCAATAATTAAAGGAGTCTTATTTCAAATGTTTTTTTGCAACATGTTTGGTTGGGAGGAGTTGCAACAATAATATTTTTACAGCACCATGTTGTTATGACTCCCTAGTGTTGGACAACCTGGTGTTGAAATTGAGCGTTGTTTCAACACCTTTTTTTGGCTTAGTTTGTTGTTGCAACGTCTAAGCAAAGAAACACTTTTGAATT
This sequence comes from Asparagus kiusianus, assembly GCA_022839385.1. Lineage (NCBI taxonomy): Eukaryota > Viridiplantae > Streptophyta > Magnoliopsida > Asparagales > Asparagaceae > Asparagus > Asparagus kiusianus. The sequence continues at coordinate 283,310 of BQKN01065643.1, read as the reverse complement.
TTTGTCATAGTTGGAACACCAGGGAGTTCGAACTACGCCAAACCAAATACATAACAAGGAAGATAAGGCATCATGTGTATATTAGTCTTTCATTGATCAAAAGGTTAAATTGCGTATGTACCTTATGTATTATGGGCGAGTAGTTATTTACATTTTCTGAACAATTTCGTTAGAATGCAGGCTTTTAGAATCTCACAGATTGTCAATTTCTAGTTGTAGTGTGAGATCTAGCGTGAGAATTACATATGTCAGCAAATTGATTCCCCCCCCCCCCCCCCCCCAAGAGTTCGGAGGACAATTTAGGTGTGTTTTTCGGTTCAACTGAGGATAATAAGTAATTTATTTATTATCCATACTAGAAAAAAATTTCCTACCCCAAAATGCCCTTCATCTATAAAAAATTTAACAAATTTACCCATCAGAAAAGCAAAATACTCAAATCTGCCTTATTTTCCTTCTTCATTCCATCGATTACTATTCCTCTTATTCCTCATCTGCTTTCTTTTTCCTTCCTCATTCCATCGGTTACTATTCCTCTTCATTCTATAGATTGCTATTCCGCTCCGGCAACGCTGTCCCGCTCTCTCTACCTTCATCAATTGGCAATTATCATTTTACGGAGATGTTTATTATTGTCCTCATCATCTTACATGTAACCCCCAATCAAGTTTTCAGAAAAATACCAACCCTTCTCTGTCATCATCTCCTCAAATCTCATATTTTAGGCATCAGAAAGGATCAAGAAGGAAACAAATTGAGGATAGTTTTTATCAAAGAAAATATTCGGGGTATGATTTGAGTAGTTTTTAATTTTTTTTTTGAAATTTCTATGTCTATGCGTTGTATTTCTTGATTCTTAGATTTCTTATGAAACATCAGTTACCGGTTACTATATTTTGGCTGCTAAATAGTTAGAATCCATGCTTACAAGTTGTTTGTAGATATGTCTCATTGAAAGTAGGATTATCAGTTAAGAATCCCTTTCTATGATTATTCTTACTCTAGATTCTTGAAGAATAATATTTAGGGCAAACTGTAGACTGTACATTTTAAGTCTGATTGCTCAGAGAGGGAATGAGCTTATTTACTTTTGATCTGTCAAGATTGTTGAAAAGGATGTTTTTTCCTTCTTGTGATAGGTTCATTAACGTTTGCAATAAGTTTGTGCAAATTGAGATCCTTTGCTGAAAATTCTATCTTTCGTACACCATAATTTTTTTAAAAAAAACCCTTAAGGTGAGTAGAATTTACTTTTGATCGGTCAAGATTGTTGAAAAGAATGTTTTTTTCTTATTGTGATAGGTTCATTAACATTTACAATAAGTTTGTACAAACTGAGATCTTTTGCTAAAAATTCTATCTTCCTTACCCTACAATTAAAAAAAAAAAACATAAGGTGAGTAGATTAGCTCAAAGAGAGCTAATCTACCAAGTTGCTAAGAGTACATGTCAGACATACATGCTGATTTGTTTAGCTATGAAGAATATTTCATTACCTGTAATATTCTTTATATGAAAAGATTCATCATGCAATGTATGTATCAAGATCTTTATTGCGCTAAATGGCCAAATGGGCATTCTCTTATTCTATGAATTATCTTATAAAATCTGAAAAAGATGGGAACTTTGCTATGAGATATCATTTGATTAGTTTAGACTTGCGATATCTTTACTTTTCAAAAAAAAAAAAAAAAGCTTAGTAAAATCTAAAGGGTTAGCAATTATTTGATATTCTTAACGCTGACCAGATGACTCAAAATTTATTACACTGAGACAATTTAAGTAGTCTATCACTGGATAAATTGCCCCGACCAGTGTAATTTTTTGACTTCATAAAACTCAACTCCAGTGATTTCTCCCTCATCAATAAACAGGTTGTGCATATTGCGTTGTGCTCTCTTTTCCAAGCTTATAGGGCATCACAACAAGAAGCTTCAATTTTTCTTCTCCGAATCCTGCACCATCCTCCTGAGACCTCAAATATGTCAGAGACATTCATAGCGATGACTAAGCCTCATTCCCACAATCCAAACCGATAAGAAAAAATAGTTAAAGCCTTCATTAGACTGATTATAATAGCAGAATCTATTACTATTTATAACTGCAGAAGCAACACTAGCATAAGAGCACATGACTTTCAGTTTTAACAAGAACATGGAAGTACCTGCATTTACAAGTAGGCAACATGAATAGAATCTTAAAGTGGCTCTACTTGTATTCATCTAAAATCATATTTTAAACTAAACTCAACTTAATCTCAAATAATTAAGTTAATATCTGCCTTCAGCTTGATTACAAGGATTTTTCATTAAGCAAATTATGACGATTTTTGTTCTCAATCTAATGTCAATGATATCTTTTGCGTGTATATAGCATACTTGTCCATTCCTGAAGATAAATTTCATGGATAAATGCATTATGATGCATATTCTGAATATAAAATATGTTACGAGGAAGTATCTGTCTCTCCCCTGAGTGCATCATATATAGATATTCTTGTGAATAGGATTGAGTACTTACAAGTTTCTTGCTTGCTATTAAACGATAGTATCGACGTCTATCTTATTCTACATGTAAAGGGCCATAGCTACTTTTAGTGCTAATTAATCATTCCTTCATGTAACAAATTTGATATTTTAGTACGAAGTAGGATTATCAGTTAAGAATCCCCTTCTATGATTATTCTTACTCTAGATTCTTGAAGAATAATATTTAGGGAAATCTGTATACTGAACATTTTGGTCTGATTGCTCAAAGGGGGGATGAGCTTATTTACTTGTGATATGACAAGATTATTGAAAAGGATCAGTTCAAAAAAAGATTATTGAAAAGGATGAGTTTTTTCTTCTTGTGATAGGTTCATTAACATTTGCAATAAGTTTATGCAAACTGAGATCCTTTGCTGAAAATTCTAATCCTTTGTTGAAAATTCTATCTTCCTTTATAAAAAAAAAAACTTAAGGTGAGTAGGTTAACTCAAAGAGAGTGTAACTAAGTTACTAAGAGTACATGTCAAAAATACATGCTGATTTGTTTAGATATGAAGAATATTTCATTAACTATATAATTCTTTATATGAAAAGGTTCATCATGCAATCAATGTATGTATAAAGATCTTTATTGTGCTAAATGGCCAAATGGGTATTCTCTTAATCTATGAATTATCTTATAAAATCTGAAAAAGATGGGAACTTGGCTACGGGATTTCACTTGATTAGTTTACTCGTGTGATATCTTTAATTTTCAGAAAAAAAAACTTAGTAAAATCTAAAGGGTTAGTATTACGGACAGTGATTTTCAGATATCTTGGTCCAAGGCTGGGGGAAATCATGTATGTGATATTATGAAGTAGCAAATTATTTGATGGTTTCAGAGTGGAAGTTAATTCTGTAAGAGAAATAAAAGGTAAGTTGAGTCAGCTACATGGAATTGACAGAATAATCTATTGAAGGTAAAAATAGAGTTGCAATTGTCTAAATAAATTATCAATAGGAACTACATACATCTCGTAGCATATGAATTGAGAGAGTGAGTTGGAGGGACTAGAGTTGGGGTATAGTGAACTTTAGAAAAGGTCTAACAATGGTTTAGACTTGGTTATTTGAGGGGTCGAAAAGTAATTGCATCATTATCCTAATAATAAACTAACATTGTTAAGAGGGATGGCTAGAGAAAACAAATCTAAAGAATTGGACTGTAAATTTTTATTTGGCAATTTTTCTTTGAAATTGGATGTATATCATCAGTGCTCTATCTACATTCATAACTTTGATGTTTTTTATTTTTAAAATCATAAGTGAAAATAAAAGGTTGTTAGATACTTAGTTCGGGCTTACAGTCTGTAAATTAAAGTATTTGACATTCAAGACTGTGGTAAATTCAAGACAATATTGCTAATCAATGGAATTTTTAGGCTCAATGACCGAGGTAAGCCGCTCTAGCTTAAAAGCAGCATACAATGAAGGGTAAGGTACGTGTGAAATCATGTATATTTTTTAAGGAATAATAAAGTCTAAATTGACATGTAACTTAATGTGCTACTTATTCTTTTCAAATTGTTGAATTTCATCAAGTTATATTTAATGCTTTGATGCTTTACATGTGTTCAGCCATATAATTATTAATTGTATGGCCATCACACATCAGTGTTCGTATTGTTAGGTCTCATGTTTATGAGCCTACTATCTAATCTAGTTTTGATGATTAACAAACAATTCCTAACATCGTTTATCAGGTGTTTGTGTTTGCTTGTTAGTTATTCTACACAAAGATCCTCCGTTGGAGGTTGGATGGATTTGAGCGTAAACGACGTATCTTGGAGGTTGGTGGAAATCAGAATAAAGCCGTCACAATTCAAGTCAAGATTCATCATAGCTTCATCCCGCTACCAAGATTAAGCTTAACGGAAAATTCATTATCTTGGGTAAATAGTTTTTTTAGGCTTATACTTTGTGTATAGATACTTAAAGCTCAACATTCACACATACACACTACTTTATACATCATTTTCTTTTGAAACAATAACATGTTTCTGGATTGTTGACTTATTGATACTATTTTGCATCTTTTCATAAGTCCAAAAATACATTCAAAAGTAATTTTAAGTTTTTTTTAAATCATTTTGTCAAAATCAAATATTTGACAATCTCGTAATATTTAGTAGTTTGCAAACTACTTATGTTTACGAAAATGAGAAACGGAATTTGAAAATTTTCTTCTTTCATATGTTTATTTTTATGAATATAAACATTTCCCCAAATGTTATTTATTTTGGAGTTATTTATTATTTTTAATTGATTTTTAAAAGTCAGCATTTCAGGTAAACTGAGTATCTGATGTATCATACATCAGTCGACCGACATATGTCAATCGATCGACTGATAGCATCAAGTTTACAGGGTCTAGAAAATTGGTCTGGAAAGTCGATCGATACCACACTACCAGTCAACTGATCATCTACCATCAGTCGACCGATACAACGTCATCAGTCGACTGATGAATGATCCGTTACAGTAACGGCTAGTTTTTCAGTTTTTGTTTTTTGGGGGTTTATGTCTGGTTTTTGTTCTTCTTGGGTTTTGGGTTGTTGTATTATGAATCTATAAATTGCCTTCATATTTCATTTGCAAAATCTAACCAAGGAATATTTTAAAAATAAGTTTATAAGAGTTTAAGTGTGTTTTAAAGAAGATTAAGTGTGTTGTTTATGTGAAGAGAGTTTCACAAGAGGAGATCATTTCGACCTTTTTAGCTTTAATTCTCGGATCTCTATCTCTCTTGTTTTCAGAGAAGTTTTACTAAACTCAATCTCTAGCTATTTATATTTTTATTATCATTTCTATAAACTAGATTTTAAATTGAGTTTATATTTTATTTTACTCATTGATCGCACACACAACCTATTGAGCTTTTAGTATTTCACATTAAGTATATTTTGGGTTATGGTGAGTGATTCATTGAGTGTGAACTTAATTTCATTCTCATTCTTGTTAGAGAACAAATCCTTTGTATTTGAGCCTTATTGTTGAGAGAACACATTATAATACACAAGGACACTTAGAAGACACTTAGAAGAGTGGTTGGTGAGAGACGGGGTTAATTTCAAGAGGAGTGGCGTTGATAGTAAAGTCTAGTGAGAGGTTATAAATCCAAGCACTTGAGGAAGGCGACACGAGCTAGGCCAATACTTAAAAGAATGTATTGTGTATTTACAATTGTGTGAGATTATAAATGTTATCGGTGAGCGTTAAAAACAGATTGTGTAGTTGTTTTTGAGATAGAGGGGATTCTCCTCGAGGGTGGGGAGCGGAGACGTAGGTCGTGGGTCGACCGAACTCTGTGATCATTTGCCTTGTGTTTACGATTGTCATTTGTGCACTCTCTCTTGTTCTTGTGTTCATGTTTATTTCGCCCATTATTTAATTATACATCCTTGCATATTTTATTGTATTTTATACCATTAGGATATATTAATTAATAAGTTTTAAATTTGGTATTTATATCAAATTAGATTAGCAAATATCCTATTCATCCCCCTCTAGGGTACTTTCATTTGGTATAAGAGCTTGATGCTCTTGATTTATGACTTAGTCGACTAGAGTCAAAGATCCAAGCTTTTATATCTTGCTAATCTAGTTTTGTGTTTTTTATTGCTTGCATTTATATCATGGATATGTACGGTGCACCTAGTTTAGGTTATTATATTAATATCTCTCCTTAATTTAATAATTTCTCTTATGCTCAATGGTGTTTAAGATTTAAACTATTTGTTAGATCTAAAAATATTAAATTGTGGAAAGTTATTAATTGTGCTTATGTTGTGCCCACTTTGGAGAAATCCAAATAAGCAATTATGATAAAAAGATGTTTACTAAGAACAAGTTAGTGTTAAAATTTTTACTTAATGCTTTTGACTCATCTACTTCTAACAAACTTGCTTCTTTTGATAGTGCTTATTTATTATGGAAACATATAGAGGCATATCAAGACAAATTGGAGGAAATCCGATGTGTTCCGAAGGATTCCACTTCAAGTAAGATTGAAGCTTTATCATCCACAAGACCACTAGGCGATAGCTTTAGTGAGGTATGCAAGTCTGATTCTGATAATGACTTATCCATTGATGAACTCGCATGAGCATATGAGAGATTGATGCATGCCTACAACAAGTTGCATAAAATTTTTATAGATTTAAAAAGCAAGCATGTAGATTTGAAATCCGATCATGAGACACTAGTATCTAAATTTGATACTATAGGCGTTAAAATTTGCCTATAGGTCCCCGCACGCGGTTCAAGACAGAGAGAAGGTGATGAACGTCACTATTCGAGTCACAGAAGTTCATTTGACGATGACAAATGCATAAAGTGAGTCGACGGACCATGCGAAGCGATGGAACTTCGGAATGACGGAAGCACGAGCTGATCGGGAGCCCCGCATCTCTTGCAAAAGGTGAAGCACCCCTCATGTCTCGTCCACTTTACAGATGATTCAATCATGAGAGCTTGTAGATCTTCTCGACGGCTTTCCAACGCATCTTGAACCACATAATTCTGAGTTCGGACGATGAAAATACAGTAGAAACAAGTAGAACCGCAAAAGAAGGTTCAGGTCAAGAGTTTGGCCAAGACACCAAATGGTGTCTCGGCCAATGCTTGGCCGAGACACCCACAGGTGTCCGCAGACCCGAAAATCTGGTTTTGCGCAGTTTGAAGCTGTTTTTTGATATCTAACCGTCTGGATTTGTTCCAACTGATCTGAATCTATCCAAGAACGTGGCTAAGTGATTTCAACTAAATATAAGAGTGAATCAGTCGTTCTTATCCGAACACAGGGCTCCTGAAGTCTATAAGTACAGCCATATGGCCTTTATTTTTTTAGATCTAGAATTCTCGAGTATCGGCGAAGCCCTGCCGAACTGAGGACTGAAGAGCCACGAATTTTAGAGGAGGATGAGAGATTGGATCAAGTTCATCAACATAAAGAAGAGGAGCTCATCAGATCTACACTTCCCGGTTCCTTCCTTGAGATCGCCCCGTCGTAGTGATCTCGAGAAGAGTGGTTATCTCGCCGTTGCCGAGATAACTGCTTCGGTTTCTTAATTCCTTCGTAAATCAACGAAGCTCTGGATCTGATATGATCATTTGGTGGTCCACAGATATCAACGTCCCCGTCACAGGCCAAGATCTCATGCAAGCAGCGGGCGATAAACACCCGTTACGTTTGTTTGAAGAGAGTTGTATTTTTCTTATTTCCATTATGTAAGAAAGTCTTATAAAAAAACTAATTTTACTTTGAATCTGTAATCGATAAATGTGTAATGGATTCAGCAATGAATATATCAACTTTCACCGCAAACAAACTGGCGACCATAGTGGGAGCTAACAGCCTCGCTGCCGAGGCTATCGTGACGCAACCGACGATCAAGATCCCGGTGTTCGAAGAGGTCGAATACGAATTCGACTAGCAGAAATTTAAGGAATATATTTTCTCCTCCTCCTCCAGATCTTCTTCTTGCAAATGTAGGAAAATCACTACCACAAAAAACGTGCCTTCAGATCTGAAGACCAGGGCTGATGATCTGAACCCGAATGCAGTGGGAGACCCCTCTCCGGCCTCTAAAGAAACCAGATCCAACATTCGTGACAACTCCTCGAAAGTCAAGGAGTTGCCCGTTGAAAGTGCACCAGTGCTAACAAAGAGGGCTCGTCAAAGGCGCCGTCAACATCTCGCGTTCCAATTTGTCAAGGCTTCGGAGTCAGTTGACGGTATCTGCTGTAATGCAGATCTGAAACTCAGAAGGCGCCAAGTGTTCCAGCAACAAGCAAATGCCTCCTCCTCCAAACCAGCAACCAATGAATGGGTTCGTGTCAAAAAGACCCGTTCAACTCTTGAGGAGCGTATCCATAAGCACCGCGCACTGCTAGCGCAGACGAGGATCCTTGTACGGAAGGCACAGGAGTTGCAAAAGGAAGAGGTGGTCAAAAAGCCACCAAGATCTAAGCAAGTTTGGATGCCAAAGGCCAAATCAGCGCCTAAGGTAAAAGCATCCGAGGCTGCTCTCCGGCCTTCGTCAACTCCAGATCCCGCTCCTATTGCTCCCGCACCTCCGTTGAAGCCCTATGACAGCGTGGATCTCTCTAAATCTAGAATTCTATTGAAGGATCGCATCGGTTCTCTACCCGAGGATCGGGGCAAAGCGCCTGTTAAGGAACATTTGGGACCGTTGAAGGAGCCTTGAGCAAACATCCAGGCTAGGGGTCGTACATGACCTCCTAACAAGTTGATTCCTGTAACCGCCCGCTTAGGGGTGCGTACAGAAGGTCAGGAGCCCATTAAGGTTTCACTCTCAGAAAAGTGTGATTCCAAACGTGCGACTCCTACAGATGCCAACAAGGTGTTGTTTACTTAGAAGAAAACGTGTCAGACAGACGAACGCGTTATACCTAAGAATTCATGTAAACAGCCGATAGATTACTCCAAGCATAATGCCGATGAGTTGTACTATCGGGCTGGGGGTACAAATAAATCTCGAAAGAGAAGTACCCGGAAAACGGACTCTCACTGTCCGTGTACCACCATTATCAGGGTAGTATTATCAGTGTGTAGCTGCCCTAAGACCGCTCCACAGAGGGTCTCGATGTTCCAAAGGCTTTCCTCTGAAGCGTCAAAACCCAAATCAAGGCGTTTTCACAAAAGAAGATCGGTCGTTCGAGATAATGAATTCCTAGAAGTTACCATTAACATGGTCAACAAGAAAAAGTCTCTGATGGTTTCAAGCGGGTCTAGCCCTAACTTTTCTCCAGGAAGAAGAGTCAATTCGGGAATAGCTCAATTAATGTCTCGGCTCCAGCTAGAAGTTATAGGACCTAAACAATCCGCGGTCACCATCAACATGGTTGATAAGGAAAAGTCGATTCGACCTTCTAATTCTGATCCCCTCATATCGTATCGTCTGACCCATTTGCGATTGGGAACCACTAGACGTAGGGATTATCAAAGGATGAATAGAGGATTATCCTCTGATGATGAAGCGTCAGACGCTTGCTCCGCAATTGCTACAAATGCTACTGTATCCAGCCCAGGGCAATCCCGTGAAGCGCTCACCATCACTCCTGACCAAATAACTCAGATGATCGAAAATGCTCTCGCTAAGCAGAAAGAAGAGTTTAAAGTTGAAATAGAACTGAACATACAACGGATGAGGGAGTTACATGACCTGCAACTTCAAGTTTTATCAAGACAGATTGGCGAATCCAATCATCACAACATTGCAGTAGAACAAGTCAATACAATAGATAGTGATCCAGAACCGGATGAGACTATCAACATTGATATCCCTCCCGACAATAATAACGCTGGGGGTAGTCCAACCAAAGATAACAATGCTGGGGGTAGCCCTATTATTTCTCTCAGAAATTGTCTCGAAAGCAAAATCAACGCTCTGATGTCTGCTTGAGAGGTAAACAAGACCGACATTCTGCGTCCTTATTCGAGAGAGTGGGAGTCGATCCCGTATTCGACCAAATTCAACCTGATCAACTTCATGCCATTCGACGGGAAGGGCTCACCCACTCAACATTTGATCTACTTCAAGTTCCACTTGGGTATGATATCCGGTAATGAAGCATTGATGGTTCGGTCATTCGTTGGCACCCTTCGCGGGCCTGCCTTCGATTGGTACCGCCGTCTCAAGCCTAGAAGCATCAATAGCTGGGACGATATGGAGAGCTCATTCCTTGGTAACTTCTTTGATGATGACGCCGAGGTATCCATCAGGACACTCTTTGAGGAGAAATAGGAAGATGAAGAGACGGTCGATGACTTCATCAAACGTTTTTGGAATAAGGCAATGAACTACCAAAATCCGATCACGGAGGACTTCATCCTCCAAACATGTCATAACAACATATCTATTGAGATATTGGAAGTTATGGGAGTCGCATCGTCCAACACTTGGAAAGACTTGAAGGTTTATGGCGAACAAGCCGAACGCTTCCTCAGAAAGAAGAAGACCGAAAGAAACCAACAGTCAATGCATGTGGTTGCTGTTGATAATTATCAGATGTCACAACAGCAACCTCAAAAGCAGCAAAGGACTCCAGATCTGAGACTCTAAAAAGAGTACTCTTTCAAGGATGAGGAAGTTCCAGATATTTTCGAGTGCCTCCTGAATAACGGTGAGATTGAGCTATCACCTATTAAAGATCAGGAGGGAGCTAAAAGGATTACGGATCCAAACTACTACGCGTACCATAGGAGGGTTCTCCATTCTACTGAGATTTGTTTTGGTCTAAAAAAGAATAAGATTCAAGCTCTAATCGACTCTGGCGCCATAGAGCTAGAATAAGCCGAATGACGGTGCAAGACTCCAAAGAGTATACGAGTATAAACTGCTTCTCAACACTCCAAAGAGTATACGAGTATAAACTGCTTCTCAATCCTCCAACCGGTATAAGAGGTTAAACTGCTCCCTGACACTCCAATAGGTATATGAGTCTAAACTATTTCCTTTCTTTCACGGAAAGTTCCTGGAGAGTGCCATGCCTGGTATTCTTAAGGATAACCCAGTCAGGTAACTGAGTACAATATTAGACCTAGTTTCGCGAAGAAAGCTAGGGGTGGATAATTCATGTAACGGGAAGTTCCCGAGAGAATTCTATATAATGTATTCTTAGGGATAACCCAGTCACTATAAGAAGGTGATGAATAAGAAACTCCCACTCAAACTCCCGCTACGTCCGTGCACTCAACATTCTCATTGTTAGAGTCCGGACATAGTATTCAGAATTTTAATCTCCTGATCATTGACGATTATCAAACCCCTCTGTGTTAAGTATTTGTCACTTAACATCAGGAACCCCCTCTGAACGACTTGTACAAGTCAACACTCCCACTGTGATTTGTACTCCTACTCCTACTGTTTACTTGGTCAAACCTTTAAACAGTTAGTACCACAACCAAAATCCCCTCTCGATTCCTTCCATAAAAGAAAGGTCCACAAATTGAACGATCAAACCTTTAAACAGTTAAGGTCGTCTCACATTCCCATCTTGGTCAAACCTTTAAACAGTTAGGACCACAATCAAAATCCCCTCTCGATTCCTTCCATAAACGAGAGGTCCATAAATTGAACGATCAAACTTTTAAACAGTTAGGGTCGTCTTAAATTCCTATCTTAGTCAAACCTTTAAACAGTTAGGACTGTTCGTGCGGGAAATTGCGTTATTCTTCATTGATGATTCTGTTACAACTTTGACAACAACTTTATGCGTTTACAAAGAGATCCGGTCTTTTTATAAGATCCGGTTTACAACAAAATCAAAATAAAGGAATAAAAATTACAAATTTCCTTGAACAAATCACGAGTTTCCTGTTTTACGGTCCCTCGCTTTGTGGGGTTCTTCGCCTGTGCCGGGGTTGAGTACCGTGGACCACCGCGCAATCTCGATCTGAACAGATCTACGTGGTATAACGGGTACTATCCCACCAAGGAGATAGTAGCCGAGAGGGATCGTTTCACCAAGGAAACGCTCGCTCTAATCTCGGGATCTAAGAGCCAAGCTTAGATCCGGAGTAGTGTCACGTAGATCTGGTCGTCCAAGTCTTCAAGCCTTCACAATCCGAATTGAGGTCGCAATCCGGCAGAGTTTCGGCTCTTCAGAAGTTTCAGAA
>BQKN01065643.1:236312-261136 GCA_022839385.1 Asparagus kiusianus | reverse complement strand
GTGCTGAGCTAAGCTAAGGGACCTATAGGCAATTTTATACGCCTACAAGGACCACAACCAAAATCCCCTCTCAATTCTCTCCATGAACGAGAGGTCCACAAATTGAACGATCAAACCTTTAAACAGTTAGGGTCGTCTTAAATTCCCATCTTGGTCTAACCTTTAAACAGTAAGGACCACAACCAAAATCCCTTCTCGATTCCTTCCATGAACGAAATGTCCACTTTTAATTTGAGCAATCAAATCTATAAAAGTTAGGATTGCCTCCAACCTCACTTGGTCAAACCTGCAGATAGTTAGGACCAAGACCGAAATGCCCCTTTCGATAAACGAAAGGCTTCCACCTTTTCCTATTCGGCCAAACCTATAAAAGTTAGGGCCGAAATCAGGATTTTACCTTAATAAATGAGGAATTCTTTTCTTGGATTAAGCAACCAATCCTATAAATGTTAGGGTTGCTTGAATCTTTATGATTCTCGGAGTGGAGATCCCACTCCTAGTTTTACTTTTCCGGATTCTTAGGGTGGAGATCCCACTTCGAGTTTTCTTAGCAACTGAAGATAGAATATAAAATTCTTCCTCTCCTATTTTTCAATACCATCCTTTAACTCCTAAAAGCCATGCCTTATACGCACGGGGAATTTTATCCCGAATCCTAAGTAGGGATAAGTCAATACTTAACACGCGTTGCCGGTTTAGTCTTTCACCAATTGAAGAAAACACTAGAATCCAAGTCTGGGGACTTTTATCCCAAATCCTAAGAAGGAATAAGTCAACGCCTAACACGTGTTGCCAGGTAGTTATTCCCGTAAGAAAGATGAAGTCTACGTATTCATAGCACTAAAAGAGTAACTCTTTTAGCACAACGTCACATGCGGAACAGACTTAAAAAATTTGCATGCTAGCCCGACTCAAACGGTAGTCGGTAAAAGCTAATCAAACCCGTTGATGGTTGAGAATTTACCAAAAATTCTATAAATGCGAGTCATTGACGCATCAGCTTTATTAGTTGGTCTCGTGACTTGAGCATCCAATGACTTCGGGATAAGATCCGTATCTACAGACGAATCAGCTTTAACAGTTAATCTTGTAGCCCCAACTATTGGGACCGTCATGCTCTAATACCTTAAGAGCTTAAACTGTGTATACCCCAGCAAACGTACAAGTATAAACCGTGTCAACGTCGGACGATCCGAAACCCTAGGTCAACGCTAGTCAACGCATAACCCTAGGTCAACGTCAGTCAACGCATTGCGATAAAAAAGTCAACGTCAGGCGATCTGAAACCCTAGGTTAACGCTGATCAACGCGTAACCCTAGGTCAACGTTAGTCAACGTCAGTCAACGCGTTACAATAAAAGGTCAACGCTAGTCAAGGCGTTGCAATGAAAGTCAATGCGAATCAATACTGTTCGCTGGAAAATTCGTTGCTTTCTTCATTACTGATTCCATTGTACACTCTTGGTAATTGTTTATCGATTACAAAGATCCGGTCTTTTTATAAGATCCGGTTACAACGAAAATCAAATAAAAAGAAATGAAAATTACAACTTTGTTTCCTTGTTTGTCGAACAAATCGCGAGCTCCTGTTTTGCGGTCACTCGCTTTGTGGGTTGTTTGCCTGCGCCGGGGTTGTTTACCGTGGACCACCGCGTGATCTGGATCCAAGCAGATCTACGACGTATTACGGGTATTATCCCACCAAGGAGATAATAGCCGGGAGGGATCGTTTCACCAAGGAAACGACCGCTCGAATCTCGGGATCTAAGAACCAAGCTTAGATCCGGAGTATAACGACGTAGATCTAAGATCCGGGATCCGATTCCTCTCGAACTCTTGCCTTATTTGGCGTTGACGATCGCCGAGCACCGGATCTGGATGGACAAGCCCTTGAAGTTCCAAAGCTCCAATCTTTTTAAGTGTTTAGATCTGAATCCGGCAGAGCTTCGACTCCTCTTTTTCCAACCTTTGAACAAATAAACCCCTTGGCCTATTTATAGGCACTCGTTACTGTGCCCCGTGCACGGAACTGGGCTGGCCACCCATAGGTGGCCGGCTCTGGGCCGAGCCACCTGTGGGTGGCTCGGCCTTCCACCTGTGGGTGGCTCGGCCTTGGCCGAGCCACCCATGGGTGGCTCGGCTTTGGCCGAGCCCCCCTTAGGCGTGGTTTTCCGTCGTTTCGTTGTTTCCGGTTCTGTGTTGTTCGGACTTGATTCGGTTTATGGTTGATTTAGTCTGGAATCGATTTGTTGATTTGATTCCCGATTTGGCAGTAATTCCACTTCTGAGTTTGAGTCCGAAACTGATCTTGATTCGATCGTGATTCATCCGAGTTCGCTCTTGTTTAGATGACTCGTTGACTCCTCGAACCGTTGGCTTCATTCCGCATGCTAATGAATTGTTGGCGTGTGGTTCGTTAGTCTCGTTAGTCCACTTCGTCGCATATTGCTTGGCTTCGGCGTTGTGGGATAACAGTTTTGCTTGGATATGTCGCCCGATGGTCCGTTTGTCGAATCGGCGTCGTCGAGCTGTGCTAAGGGACCCGTAGGCAATTTTATACGCTTACAAATACATCGTGATGGAGATAGTCAGTTCAAAGTCAACTCGACGATACGAGCCAAAATCAACTCATTGGTTTTGATTCGAGATTTCGATGACGGCCAGACGATAAACGCAGCGTCGGGAGAACTTTAGCTATTCGTCAAAATACCAAACAGATTGAAAATCGAAGGAGTTAAGAATCAAATCTATATGTCCTTTTACACCGGCTGAAGGTTGGACCAATCATATCTAAAGTATTTTAGGCTCATCTATAAAAGAAACGAGACTGAAACACTTTGGAGGGGGTATCTGTAGGCGTAAAAAATCACCTATAGGTCCCCGCACGCAGCTCGAGACAGCGAGCAAGCGATGAACGTTGCTATTCGAGTCACAGAAATTCATTTGACGATGACAAATGCACGAAGTGAGTCGACGGACCATGCGAAGCGACGGAACTTCGGAATGACGGAAGCACGAGCTGATCGGGAGCCCCACATTTCTTGTAAAAGGCGGAGCACCCCTTATGTCTCATCCACTTTACAGATGATTCAATCATGGGAGCTTGTAGATTATCTTGACGGCTTTTCGATGCATCTTGAACTACGTAATTATGAGTTCGGACGATGAAAATACAGTGGAAATAAGTAGAACCGCAAAACCAGGTCCAGGCCAAGAGTTTGGCCAAGACACCAAATGGTGTCTCGGACAAAGCATGGCCGAGACACCAAATGGTGTCTCGGCCCAAGCTTGGCCGAGACACCCACAGGTGTGCGCATACCCGAAAATCTGGTTTTGTGTAGTTTGAAGCTGTTTTTCGATCCCTAACCGTCTGGATTTGTTCCAACTGATCTGAATCTATCCAAGAACATGGCTAAGTGGTTTCAACTAAAGATAAGAGTAAATTGGTCGTTCTTATTCGAACACAGGGCTCCTGAAGTCTATAAATACAGCCTCAGGGCCATCATTTTTTTAGATCTGGAATTCTCGAGCGTCGGCGAAGCCCTGCCGAACTGAGGACTGAAGAGCCACAAATTTCAGAGGAGGAGGAGAGATCAGATCGAGTTTGTCAGCATAAAGAAGAGGAGCTCGTCAGATCTACACTTCCTGGTTCCTTCCTTGAGATCACCCCGTCGCGGTGATCTCGAGAAGAGTGGTTATCTCGCCGCTGCCGAGATAACTACTTCGGTTTCTTGATTCCTTCGCGAATCAACGAAGCTCCGGATCTGATCTGATCATTTGGTGGTCCACGGATATCAACGTCCCTATCACAGCCCAAAATCCCACGCAAGCAACGGGCGATAAAACACCCGTTGCATTTGTTTGAAGAGAGTTGTATTTTTCTTATTTTTATTATATAAGAAAGTCTTATAAAAAGACTAATTTTACTTTGAATCTGTAATCGATAAATGTGTAATGGATTCAGCAATAAAGATATCAACTTTCACTACAAACAGATACTATTGCTAAAAAAATGTGATCCTCAAAGAAAACAATAAATATTAAAATTGGATCATATTGACTTGACTTCCAAAGTTGCTAGCATAATTCATGAGAAGAATGATGCCTTATTAGAAGTAGAATCTATTAGAGATGAATTTAATTCTTTTAAGAATGATCATATTTGCTCTACTTCTGTTGCCAATGCATATGTGCCTAATAATGAGTTGAATCACATGAAAAACCGTATATCTTCATTAAATTTAATCTTAAACAAATGCATTGATAATAATAAGAAACTTATGGACTTGTTTTCAAAGTCACGTGATACTATTTCTAAAACACCCACTCACTATGCACACATGTATAGCAAAGTTTATAAATACTTGACTTGCGACCATAAAGACCATCTTGCAAAATTTTGCTATGATGCACTAAAATCTAGAAAATCTAATACTAATTCTTGTTGTGTATCCCATAGAGTTTCCTCATCACACACACATACACATGCAACCATTGTCCATCATAGGCATGTTCATGTGTTCAAGTGTGATTATTGTGGTTGTTTTGGTCATTTGACTAAATTTTGTTTTGATCTTAAAAAGGTTTCATATTTGCAAAATAATTTTAAAAGACCATTTTTATTTGCAAATGATTCTCGTGCACAAATAAATGGTCAATAAAATCAAATGCATCCATTTTATTGCATGTATTACAATAGAATGAGTCATTTACGTGAATATTGCTATGACCGGACTTGTGCACAAAAAGTACCCAAATGGGATCGTAACCCTAGGGATTTGAGATTTATTGATAGGGGTCATGTCCCTAAACTCTTCGGTACTAAGAGTGTTTGGGTACCAAAATAAATTTAATTTTTAAAGAACAAAACTTTTAGCATTTTTGGTTTTTCATGTTCTTCAAAAGATGTTTTTTTAGACTTTGTTTGTAAACAAATTTATGAATTTTTTTAAAGAAAATATCTTTCATCATATTTAGAAAAGAAATTGGTTTTTTAAATATAAAATAAATGGTGTTTTAAATTTTTATATTGATCAAACTTATTTGTGAGAATTTGTTTTTGTTTTCATTACATATCATCATTTTTATTGGTTTTGATTTTGAAGAAGAGGTACATATTTAGCAACCCCCCCTCCCCCCGTATTTATTGATCTTTTTCTTCCATATCATGTTTTTTCGAGTGCAAAATCCTTATATGGGTTGAAACAAGCTCCAAGAGCTTGGCATGATTGTCTTTCTAGTTTTCTTGTCCAAAGTGATTTAAATTGATCTATGTTTATTTTATCCAAAGCATACACTTCTTTTTTGATCTTTGCGGATGAAACATATAAATGTTTAGACATTATTTTTGTATGATCATATAGATAAGAAAGGTGTGTTCATTATTTATATTGATTGAGAATCTCTATTAGTGGACATCTTTACCTAACCTCTTTGCTAAGAGATTATTTTATAAGAGGTAATTTGAGCATGTTTATCATTTGATTCAAATATTTGCTTGATCATTTCTTATCTCCCTCAAAAATTGATGTTTGCATAAATTCAGTTGAGTTAGAATGTACTTTTGTTGTTGCATTTTGGAAACAACCTAGAGATCTTGCGAATCTACTGGTATGGATTATCATACAGCTGATTCTGAACACTTGATGCATGATTTTAGAGAATGAAACTGAGACAAAAACTGAGTTTTTAACCGTTGATTTTGGTATTGAAATTTTTTTTCACCCACTTGAGGATTGAGAAAGTCTCTAAATCAGTTCATGTTCCATCACTTTGTATTTTAGGTATATGTTGTGAATAATATGGGATACCCATATAATATGAGAGATTGGTTCTTTAAGTTGTTGTTGTACTTTGCATACTGACCATTTAATATGTAATTTGCAAGTGTTGGGTGTCAGGAGACAAACCTCAAGATGTGCATGCAAAGTTTCTCTACGTCATTATTTTACTTCAAAATTTTGGTTGTTATTAGGATATTGATTGGAAAGGATCTCATTGACAGATATTGATCATCTAAAAGGTTGATTGTTGAATGAAAAGCAGTCCCTTTGCTATGTATTTCCTTTCTATTTTTCCTAAAGCCACTCACCATGGTATTGCATTACTGTTATCACAGTGTGTTCTTGCTTATGCATGCACAATGAAGTTTAAAACCTAAGAATCCAAAATATAGTTGGATGTACACACACATGAAGTGTGTTAGATAGAAGTTTTTAGAAAAAAAATGAAAATGCAAGGAAGAGAAAGGGATTCATTTTTGTCATGCATTTTTTTTCATTTCCACTTTTTATAATTGCTTGTTTATGGTTGTCTTTAAGTTGCTTTTATGCATCTTTAGTGTATGTTTTGTGTATGCTGAGATTTAATCATAGAGAACAAGTTGTGTGTATTAATTTTGTTGGTTATTTTTTCCCCATAATAGGAATATAGATGTTGAAAAATCCTTTACTTGCATCTTTCTCTATTATCCTATTAGCACTACCAATTTTAGATAGCTAATAAATGTCTCCATATTCTTTTTCTGACGTTTGAATTTAATGTTCAACAAGATGAATGAGTGCCAAGTGAGATGAAGAAAAATATTATGCAAGCAAGAATGAGCAAAAAGTAAACCGAGGCTAAGCTCGCACAAGTACTTTTCTTTCTTTCCATTTTGCTTGATTTTTAGCAACTTAATTTATGCTAAAAGATATTATCTTATATCAGTTGATCAGTGAGAAACTCCAGATAATCCAAGAGTATGACTGAGGAAAATCCATCGCAAATCAGCAGATCATCGTCAAACTGGAAAGGTTCTTGGAGTTAAAACTGCGAGGGAAAAAATGAGCTTTACTTGTTACCTTGCTGTGCAATAAAAAGTAGTACTACGCTAACTTTGTATTATGGAAAGGGTGTGTTTGGAGCTTGTCAAGCCTTAGTTTGTTGAAACCTCAATGAGTGTTTTGGATTTTATATGGGATTGTGAAATTTTCATGGGTGAATATTGTAGGCATCAAAAATTTCTTATAAGTTTTCACAAACAGCTCAAAGCTGAGAGAAGATGATGAATATTACTATCTGAGTCACATAAGATTAATTGACGTTGAAGAGTGTATGAAGTAATTCGACAAACCGTGTGAAGCAACAGAACTGCAGAATACGAGGATATGAACTGATCGGGAGCCACGCTTCACTGATAAATAGACGAAGCACCCTTCATATCTCGTCTGCTCCACATATGATCCAACTATAGGAGCTTGTATATCTCCTCGTCAGCTTTCCTACGCACTTTGAATCACGTAATTCTGAGTTCGGACGACAAAGATACGACGGAAACGGACAGAACGCGTGAAACAATGTTCCAGGCCTCGGCGAGACACCCATAGGTGTCTCGGCCAGGCTGAGACACCCAGAGATGTCTCGGCCATGGCCTAGACACCCACTAGTGTCTCAACCACTACCGAGACACCACGAGCATCCGCAGCCCCGAAAACTGATTTTTTGCAGTTTCAAGTCGTTTTTCGACGTTAACCACATGGAATTTGTTCCAACTGATCTGAACCAATCCTAGAACGTGACAAAGTGGTTATGAGTGAGAATAAGAGTGAATCGGTCATTCTTATCCAAAAACAAAGGTCGCAAATCCTATAAATACAGCTCCAGGGCCTTCATTTTTCCAGATCTGGAATTCTCGAGCGTCGGCGAAGACCTGCTGAATTAAAGACTGAAGGAGCACAAATTTCAAAAGAGAGGAGGAGATCAGATTGAGTTCTTCAGTACAGAGAAGAAGAGTTCGTCAGATCTACAGTTCTCAGTTCTTTTCCTTGAGATTGCCCCGTTGCGGTGATCTTGAGAAGAGTGATTATCTCGCTGTTACTGAGATAATTGCTTCGGTTTCTTGATTTCTTCGCGAATCAACAAAGATCCGGATCTGAGCTGATCGTTTGGTGGCCCACGGATATCAACGTCTCTGTCACAGGCCAAGATCCTATGCAAGCAATGAAAGACAAACATCCGTTGCGTTTGTTTGAAAGAAAGTTGTAATTTTTGTTGAAAGTCTTATAAAAGGCTGTTTCTTTGAGTTTATTATAAACGTTTGAAGTTGTAATGAACTCGTCAATAAAATTGACTTTCTCCCCAAACAAGCTGGCAACCACAGTGTGAGCCAATAGCCTAACTGTCAAGACTGTCGTGCCGCAGCCAACGATCAAGATCCCGATGAACGAAGAGGTCGAATACAAATTCGACCAACAGAAGTTCGAGGAGTACTCTCCTTCTCCTCCTCCAGATCCGCCTCTCTTCGTAAGTGCAGGAAGGCCTCCTCCTCCCAGAAGATCCGTTAGTCTTCAGATCTGAATACCCAAGAAGGTGATCTCCTCGCTATCGCTACCGTTGTTGCACCTCGCAACGATCCGTGAACGTACAATGAAGCTAAAGCCACTGATCCGAATACCTTATCAATTGTAACTCGTTAGAGGCGCCGCCAATGTCTCACCCGCCAATTGGCTAAGGCTTTAGAGCAAGTAGACTGACTCCGCTACCAAGCGGATCTAGAGTTCAGAAAGCGTCAAGTTGCTAAGCCGTCGCCACAACAAGCATCAGGGTCCTCCTCTCAACCGTCAACTAACAAATGAGTTCGTGTCAAATAAACCCATTCTACTCTCGAGGAGTGCATCTATAAACATCGCACACTACTTGCGCACGCACAGATTCTCGCACAAGAAGTACAAAAATTACAGCAGGAGAAGGTGGTCAAGAAACCACCAAGATCTAAGCAGCTTTAGGTGCTGAAGGCCAAAACAGCACCTCTACCCGACAAGAGACACCAGACATGTCTCTCACTCGATTCCAGATCCGAAGCTGCTCCCCAGGCTTCGTCAACTTTAGTTCCTGCTCCTATTGCTCCCGCACCTCCGATGAAGCTCTACGATAGCGTGGATCTCTCTAAATCCAGAATTCCGTTGAAGGATCACCTCGGTCTTCTACATGAAGATCGAGATAGATTTCTGGTCGAAGAACGCGGGTACGTATCCAAGACCAGGAGCCCATTAAGGTCCCATGCTCACAAAAGCGTGGCTCCAAACGTGTGACTCTTGAGAACACCAACAAGGCAACAAGTCCTCAGAAGGAAACACGTTCATCGAACGATGACGTTATACCTGAGAAGTCATGCCAACGCATGATAGATAACTCTGGTTATCATACCGATAAGTTGTACAATCAGGCTGGGGGTACGAACAGATCTCGAAAGAGAGATACCCAGAAAATGGGCTTTTATTATCCGTGTACCAAAATTATGAGGCAGTATTATCAGCGTGTAGCTATCCTAAGACCGCTCCACAGAGGGTATCGGTATTCCAAAGGCTTTTTTTTGAAGCATCGAATACTAAACCAAGACGTTTCCGTAAGAAACGATCAACCGTTCAAGATGACGAACTTTTAAAAGTCACAATAAACATGACTGATAGAGGAAAGTCAACTCGACCTTCTAGTTCTGACCCGCTCATATCGCATCGTCTAACCCGGATTGCGATCGGGAACTATTAGGCAAAGGGGTTATCAGAGAATGCAGAGGGGATTATCCTCGAATGATGAAGCATCAAATGCTAACTCTGTAATCGCTTCTGATAATACGATATCTAGCCCAGGATAATCCCATGACGCACTTATGATCAATACCGAGCAAATCGCCAATATTTTCGAGAATGCTCTAGCCAAGCAGAAAGAAGCATTCAAAATTAAAATAGAAATGGCTATGCAACAGATGAGGGAAGAGCATGACCAACAGATTCGGGCTCTGTCCAATTAACTTGGTGAATCCAGCCGTCACAACATTACTAACCAAGTAGGTAGCGATTCAGATATGGATGAATATCTCAATGCTGATAATCCTCCCATTGACCAGAACATTAGGGGTGGCCCTACTAAAGATAATGATGATAGGGGTGGTCCTACCAAATATGACAATGTCGGGGGTGGTCGCGTTGTTCCTCTTAGAAATCGTTCAAAGCACGATACGAGCGAGGACGAGAAGATAAGAGACCTCGAGAGCAAAATCAACGCTCTAATGTCTGCTCGAGAGGTGAGGAAGATCGGTATTTCATGTCCTTATCCAAAAAAGTGGGATTTGATACCGTATCCGGTGAAATTCAACCTGATCAACTTTACGCCGTTCGACGGGAAAGGCTCGCCCACCCAGCATTTAATATATTTTAAGTCCTACTTGGGCATAATCTCCGACAATGAAGCCTTGATGGTTCAGTCATTCGTTGGCTCCTTTCGTGGGCCTACCTTCGATTGGTACCACCGTCTCAAGCTTGGAAGCGTCAACAGCTAGGACGATATGGAGAGCTAATTTCTCGGTAATTTCTTTGATGATGATGCCAATGTATCAATCAGAACACTCTTTGAGGAGAAACATGAAGATGAATAGATGATCGACGATTTCATTAAACGCTTCGGAAATAAGGCGATGAACTGTCGAGATCTAGTCACGGAGGACTTCATCCTCCAAACCTGTCATAACAATCTCTCCATTGATATCTTGGAAGTTATGGGAGTAGCACTGTCCGACACCTGGAAAGAGTTGAAGGTACACGGAGAGCAGGCTGAACGTTTCATCAGAAGGAAGAAAGCCGAAAGAAGCTAACCGACGGCTAATCCTCCAAACACAAGCTTCATCTCCCGTGGTAAGGGGAAGGCACCTGCTATTAACGCTAATCAGACATCACAATAACAATCCCGGAGACAACAAAAGACTTCGGGTCCAAAAATCCAAAAAGAGTACTCCTTCAAGGACGAAGACGTTCCATCCATCTTCGAATCCCTCCTTGAGAATAACAAGATCAAGCTACCACCTATCGCAAATCAGGAGGAAGCTGACAATACTACAGATCTAATGTACTGTGCGTACCATAGGAGGATCCTTCATCCTACCTAAGCCTGCTTCACTTTCAAGAATAGCATCCAAACTTTGGTTGAAGCCGGCATTATAACGCTGGGATAAGCCAAATGAGAACAGTGCACTCCGAAGAGTATACGAGTATAAACTGCTTTTCAATACTCCAATAGATATATGAGTCTAAACTGTTTTCTATCTTTGACGGAAAGTTCCTGGAGAATTTTTATACATAATATTCTTAAGGATAGCCCGATCATGTAATTGAGTATAATGTTAGACCCAGTATCGCGAAGGAAACTGGGGTGGATAATTCATGTAACGGGAAGTTCCCGAAAGAATTCTATATAGTGTATTCTTAGGGATAACCCGGTCACTACAAGAAGCTGATGAATAAGAAACTCCCACTCAAACTCCCGCTACGTCTGTGCACTCAACACTCCTATTGTTAGAGTCCGGACATAATACTTGGAATTTTATTCTCCTGATCATTGACAATTGTCAAACCCTTCCGTGTTAAGTATTTGTCACTTAACACCAGGAACTCCCTTTGAGTGATTTGTACGAATCAACACTCCCATTGTAATTTGTACTCCCACTCTCACTGTTCACTTGGTCAAACCTTCCTACAGTTAGGACCACAACCAAAATCTCTTCTCGATTCCTTTCATGAACGAGAGGTCTACTTTTAAATCGAGCAAAATCAAACCTTCCTTCAGTTAGGGTCGTCTCAAACCTCCCATTTGGTTAAACCTTCATACAGTTAGAGCCAAAACCGCAATTCACTCTCGACAAATGAGAAACCCACCTTTAGTTCGGTAATCAAACCTTCCGACAGTTAGGATTATCCAAATCTTTTCGATTCTCGGAGCAGAGATCCCACTCTTAGTT
The DNA here is from genome assembly GCA_022839385.1 of Asparagus kiusianus. Taxonomy (NCBI): domain Eukaryota; kingdom Viridiplantae; phylum Streptophyta; class Magnoliopsida; order Asparagales; family Asparagaceae; genus Asparagus; species Asparagus kiusianus. Next base: position 249,366 of record BQKN01065643.1, on the reverse strand, counting down.
TCACCTTCCCGGATTCTGGAAGTGGAGATCCCACTTTGAGTTTCCGTTGGTAACTGGAGATAGAATATAAAATTCTTATTCTTTATCTTTAGGAGATAGAATATAAAATTCTTTCTCTCCCACATCAGGTTCATCTTTGCTCTAAGAGAAGACACTATTTTTTAACTCCTAAAATCCATGCCTTACACGCGCGAGGAATTTTATCCCGAATCCTAAGAAGGGATAAGTCAGTGCCTAATACACGTTATCGGTTTAGTCTTTCACCGATTGAAGAAGATACCAGAATCTAAGTCTGGGGACTTTTATCCCGAATCCTAAGTATGGATAAGTCAACACCTAATACGCGTTGCTGGTTTAGTCTTTTACCGATTGAAGAAGACACCAGAATCTAAGTCTGAGGACTTTTATCCTGAATCCTAAGTAGGGATAAGCCAATGCCTAACACACGTTGCCGGATTAGTCTTTCACTGATTGAAGAAGACACCAGAATCCAAGACTGGGGACTTTTATCCTAAATCCTAAGTAGGGATAAGTCAACGCCTAACATGCGTTGCCGGTTTAGTCTTTTACCGATTGAAGAAGATACCAGAATCCAAGTCTGGGGACTTTTATCCCGAATCCTAAGTAGGGATAAGTCAACGCCTAACACGCATTACCGGTTTAGTCTTTTACCGATTGAAGAAGACACCAGAATCGAAGTCTAGGGATTTTTATCCCGAAGCCTAAATATGGATAATTCAGCGCCTAACACGCATTGTCGGGTAGTCTATTCCCGTGAGAAAGATGAAGTCTACGTATTCAATATCATAGCACTAGGAAAGTTAACCCTCTTAGCACAACGTCACATGCAGAATAAACTTAAACAATCCACATGTAAGTCTGATTCAAACGGTAATCGGTAAAGGCACGTCAAATCCGTTGAAGGCTGAGGATTTGCTAAAAATCCTAAGTCTACGTCTAATAAACGTTGTCATTTAGTCTTTTCATGGGAGAAAGACGAAGTCTACGTATTTAATATCGCAGCACTAAAAGAGTTAACTCTTTTAGCATACCATTATATGCGAAACGGATTTGAACAATCTACATGCTAGCCCGACTCAAACGGTAGTCGGTAAAAGCTAATCCCGTTGATAGCTGAGAATTTGCCAAAAATTCTATAAATACGATAGTCATTGATGCACCAGTTCTATTAATTGGTCTCGCGACTCAAGGATCTGACAACTTCAGGATAAGATCCATTCATACAGATGAATCAGCTTTAACAGTTGGTCTTATAGCCCCAACATTTAGGACCGTCCTGCTCCAATACCTTAAGAGCTTAAACTGTGTATACTCTAGCAAACATACGAGTATAAACTGTGTCAACGCCGATCGATGCGAAACCCTAAGGTCAACGCTGGTCAACGCGTAGCCCTAGGTCAACGCCAGTCAACGCATCGTGATGAAAGTCAATACCGGGAGATTTGAAGCCCTAAGGTCAACGCCGATCAACATATAACCCTAGATCAATGCCGGTCAACAGGTTGTGATGAAAAGTTAATGTCGGGCGATCCGAAACCCTAAGGTCAACGCCGGTGAACGCGTAACCCTAGGTCAATACCGGTCAACGCATTACGATGAAAAGTCAATACCGGGTGATCCGAAACCCTAAAGTCAATGACGGTCAACACGTTGTGATGAAAAGTTAATGCCAGGTGATCCAAAACCCTAAGGTCAACACCGGTCAACGCGTAACCCTAGATCAACGCCGGTCAACGCGTTACGATGAAAAGTCAACCCTAGGTGATTCGAAACTCTAAGGTCAACACCGTTCAACAAGTAGCTCTAAGTCAATATATTGTGACAGATGATAGTCAGTTCTAAGTCAACTCGATATCACGAGCCAAAATTAACTCCCCAGTTTTTTTCGAAACTTCGTCGATGGCTAGATAATAAACGCAGTGCCGGAAGAATTTTAGTTATTTGTTAAAATATTGAATAGACTAAAAATTGAAGGAGTCAAGAATCAAAGCTAACTACAGGTCTTTTTACACCGACTGAAGGTTAGACCGATCACATCCAAAGTATTTCAGGCTCATCTATAAAAGAAATGAGACTGAAACACTTTGGATGAGGTATCTGTAGGCATCAAAAATTACTTATAAGTTCCTACAAAAATCTCGAAGCTGAGAGAAGACGATGAACATCACTATCCGAGTCATGTAAGATTAATTAACATCGAAGAGCGCATGAAGTAATTCGACAAACCATGTGAAGCAACGAAACTGCAGAATAACGAGGATATAAACTGATCGGGAGCCACGTTTTGCTGATAAAAAGACGAAGCACCCTTCATATCCTATTTGCTCCACATATGATCCAACTATAGGAGCTTGTATATCTCCTCGTCGGCTTTCCTACACATTTTGAATCACATAATTTTGAGTTCGGATGGCAAAGATACGACGGAAACGGACAGAGCGCACGAAACAATGTTTCAGGCCTCGGCGAGACACCCATAGATGTCTCAGCCTTGGCCGAGACACCTGTGGGTGTCTCGGCCATGGCCGAATGGCCGAGACACACACTGGTGTCTCGGCCATTGCCGAGACACCGCGGGTGTCCGCAGCCCTGAAAACTAATTTTTTACAGTTTCAAGCCGTTTTTCAACGTTAACCACCTGGATTTGTTCCAACTGATCTGAACCAATCCTAGAACGTGACAAAGTGGTTATGAGTGAGGATAAGAGTGAATCGGTCGTTCTTATCATTAAACAGAGGTCCCAAAGCCTATAAATACAGCCACATGGCCTTTATTTTTTCAGATCTGGAATTCTCGAGCGTCGGCGAAGCCCTACTGAATTAAAGATTGAAGGAGCACAAATTTTAAAAGAGAGGAGGAGATCGGATCGAGTTCTTCAGTACAGAGAAGAAGAGTTTGTCAGATCTACAGTTCCCGATTCTTTTCCTTGAGATTGCCTCGTTGCGGTGATCTTGAGAAGAGTGATTATCTCGCTGTTGCCGAGATAATTGCTTCGGTTTCTTGATTCCTTCGTGAATCAACGAAGCTCTGGATCTGATCTAATCGTTTGGTGGTCCACGGATATCAACATCCTTGTCACAGGCCAAGATCTCATGCAAGCAGCGGAAGATAAACATCCGTTGTGTTTGTTTGAAAGAAAGTTATAATTTTTGTTGAAAGTCTTATAAAAAGACTGTTTCTTTGAGTTTATTGTAAACGTTTGAGTTGTAATGAACTCGTCAATGAAATTGACTTTCTCCCCAAACAAATATATGTACTCATACATTAGGTAGTGCGAAGACCTAGTCAAGGCTCTAATGTCATGAGCTTAGATTTACATCCACATCATCAAACATTACTTTCAGGTATACTCTTGTGATAGTCTTCGATTGATCGATCACCTTGTAGATACAACCACGCTACTATCGCCTAATTGATCTCTAAATGTAATTTTATTATTCAAACGTTGTGAACTTTTAGCTTTTGTCCATATGTTTGCTCTATTGTTTACATTCAATAAATTTATATCAAATCTTTCCCTAAATAAAATTATAACTACAAGAAATTACATCTTTAACGAAGGGATTTCCCTTCGTTAAAGAGCTGAAAACCTTCGTTAATGTATGATAACGACGGGAAAAAATCCCTTCGTCACCCGTTGTTGAAGCCCTCTTCGCTAAAGGGTCGCGAAGGGATATACTACCCGTCGTTATACAGTCTATAACGACGGAACATATTACCGTCGTTAATATTTACGACGGTAATTATCACCGTCGTTACTATCAGTGACGGGAATATTTTCCCGTCGTTACCATCAGTGACGGGATATTTTTCCGTCGTTACCATCAGTTACGGGGATATTTTCCCATCGTTATCATTAGTTACGAGATTATTTTCCCGTCATTGAAGACTAATTAATGACGGTTGAATACCGTCGTAAAAGTCCTCTTAATGGGTAATTAGTAACCCATTAACGACGGTGCTTTTCCTTCGTTGATGAACAAAATACGGTTTATAAAACCGTCATTGTAGACTACAAATTTTTAATATACATTAATAATAATTTTTTCATTCATAGGCAACTATCATATTATTCTCAACCTGACACTAAGATTCACAACACAAATATATTAAAAATACCCAATAATGAATAAAAGGGAAAATAAAAATTCCATTCATTAATAACATCAATAAATAAAATTCCATCATCCTCAAATATTCAATACTAATAACAAGAGTTAATATCCTAGTTGTTTCAAAGAAAAATACATGAAACTATCTATAACAAAGTAAAATAAAAGTTTGGGGAAGACACATTCTTTCATCTCTAATCATCGTCAAAAGAAGACTCGAGCTACCCCACCTCTCCTAATCTTGCATGGATAGCCTGAAAATTTTTAAAAAAATCACATAATTAAGAAATATCAATTAAGCAAATATATCTTATTAAGTAAAATTCACATTTTTTAGAGCAAGTAGTCAATCATAAAAGTATATAAGAGATTTTACAAAAAATAATTACCTAGTCCAGCACATGTTCTCGAGTTTGAGGAGTCAATGCGGGGTTTTAGCGACGGACAAATCCGTCGCTAAAAGCCGTTTTTCCATCGCTAAAAAGTTTAGCGACGGAAAATATAACGTTCCGTCGCTAAAATATCGACGCTATATCAGGGGTGCCTAAAAAGATATTTAGCGACGGAATTTCCATCGCTAAATGTTAGCTACGGGTTTTTAGCGATGGACGTTTGGTCGCCATTTTTAAAAAATAAAATAATAAAAAAACAATAGCGACGGATTATCCGTCCCTAATAACTTTTTAGTGACGGAAAATCCGTTGCTAAATAACTATTAGTGTCGGATATTCCGTCGCCATTGTTTTTTGCAAGTGCACAAGCCTGGTTTCGTGCACGTTTTCCGTCGCTAAATAGCTCTTTAGCGACGGAAATTCCGTTGCTAAAATTATTTTTAGCAACGGAATTTCCGTCGCTAAAACTTTAAGAAAATGAAATTTGCAAATTATTTTGAAAATTGAAAAATCCCTATACAATATCGATAATAATTTTTAAAAACCTGTTCAATCAGCAGAAGAAAGCTTCAATCTCACACAAATATCACATCTCACGTAGAAGAAAGCTTCAATCTCACACAAATATCACATCTCACGCAGAAGAAAGCTTCAATCTCACACAAATATCAGCAAAAGAAAGTTTCTCAATAGGTACATAATAAATATTGTTTATACAACACAAGAAATTGTTTTCAAAGTTATATTAAGGACAATCAATCCTCCTGATCATCATCATCCTCATCCTCAACACCAGCCACATTATGACTACCCCCGGCTGCACCTTGTGCAGAAGTCCCGGCCTGTAAATATAAATCAAATATTAACAAGTGTGTGTAAACGTTAATAAGAGTACAAATATAAATATACTACAACACAACACCACAACATCACAACACCACAACACAACAACACCACAACATCACAACACAACACCACAACACAACAACACTACACCATCACAACACAACACAACACTACACTGCACAACACATCACCACACATCACACCACAACACAACAACACCACCACAAATCCTCCAACCTCACCCACCAACCAACAACACTCGCCCTCGCCCTACCCCTCCCCCTCCCCCTCAACCACCACCACAACAAAATCCCCACTCCTCATCGTCAACCACGACCAAAGCCCCCCACCCACTAACCAATCATACTCTACACACCCCTCCTCCTCCATCACTACCATCACCACCATCAACACCTAATCCCCATTCCTCCCCCCCACCACGACCAAACCCCCCCACAAACCAATCACATAACGACCACCATTACACAACACCACAGCCAACCAACCAACCAACCCACCAACCAATACCACCAACACTACGCACGCATACACCATCAACAACACTACGCACGCAAGTATAAATTTTGAGGTTTGTGTTAGGGTTAGAGTTAGGGTTTGTGTGTAACAGTTTGTATTAGTATGTATCAGTATGTACGATATCATCTAATTAAAAAAAAAGCAAAGTATATATATTACCTGTGACGACAGAAAATGTCTCCTATATGCCTCCTGAGCCTCCTGAGGCAGAGTCGACATGAATTATGTGAACTCCAATACGGTCTGCTCCCGACGCCTCCGTTCTTCCTCTAGAGCCTGCTGATATGTTGTTTGCTGCGACAGGCGATCTTCAATCGCTTTTAATCGCTGCTCCATCGAGTCTTGATATGAACTGCTTCCTGGTGTTCCTTGTGGTGCTGCAGACTCGTAGGTGCTACTAGACTCGTGCGGCCTCTGCTCGGATCCTCTCCAACGATATCTGTTCTTCCTACTAGGTCCAATGACCGTCTCGATGATGGAGTCCTCATCCTCTCTACTTAGCCGGGCAGGAGTGTTAGAACAGACCTGAGACTGAGTCAATTGCTCCTCTACCTTGGCATGTAATTTTTCCTGCGATATATCAAAACAACCCGGGCAAGTCGATTTAATAATGATGCATTGATATGAAATTGAATATATAAATGAACTGCTACTTACAGCCAGATCCTTATTCTTTGTTTTCTTCTCTTCATTGGCGTAATTCGGGCTCCAGGAAGTCAGAATACGATCTGCAAAATGTCTGAGATCTCCCCTTTCCTATTTTATTCAAATATATCATTAACCCATAACACATAAATTATACTCAACGTAAAAGCTAATATATTATATACCTCAAGCTCTAATTGATGATAATGCTGGCTGAATGTCCTGGAGCCCCCGTGATGCTCGTAATTGCGAGGCGCGTTGCGATTCCTCCTTGTTATTTCAGCTTGAGCCTGCAAAACAATACCAATTCAAAACAATATAGAAATTCAAACAATAAATTAAAATTATATACTTCAATAATACCTTAATTTCAGCCGTGTCCCAGTAACTGCAAAGTGCAAAAAAATCTACTCTATCCACACGCGTGTCAAGATGCCAGTATCGCTCCCAATCTTCTGTTATTTGGACAAAATATTTTTTCTTTACCTCAAACCGCCATCTCTTGAACGATACATTGATTTGCCCGAAGCAGTACGTCCAGGCACAAATATTATCGTCAAGAAAGAAAAATCGCTTCAACATATAAAGAAAAAGTAGATACAAATCAGTGTATTAAACATAATAATAAACTAATAACTAATAATGATGAAAATTAAAATAAATGACTAACACATATATATCTCCAACAAGCCACCAGCGCATCAATCCGCTACGATTTCCACGTCAAAAATATGTTGAAGAAATCGTGTCTCCTGGCTAAAACAGCAAGGAAATTGTTGAAAGCATTGGCAAAGGCCCCAACAGCACTCCGTTTTCCCATCGGATCACAGCCCTCCGATTAAGATCAGGGATGAGGCTCGATTCCTTAGTAGCATTGCGGCCGCGTCGAGGAGGTTTCTCAGTACCTGCGAAACAAAGAATCGAATGAAACAATGAATCAATATATATTTGCGAAAAAAATTTAAAATAATAACCGATAAACTATAAAAATTTATTCATACCTTTCAGTTCGAGGCATCTACGCTTTGCTTGTTCGTACCGTTGCAGCGCGATGGGGCGCATATCATGATAAGAATCCCAATCATCCCTCACCTTGGTCGGACCGTGGGCTCGCTGATCCGGAATAGAATCTGGCGGTAGTGCCGCAGCTTCTAAAGCTATGCTATACGGCTCAAATCTCCTCTCCTCAAATATATCTGCATGCGGTGGTGGTGGTATCTCCGCATGCTGTGTAGGATCAGCCTGTGTCTCCACGTCATGTGGAGCATCTCCGCGTGATGTGTCCTGTGGCTGCGAGTCATGTGTAGCATCTCCTCCTCCTGTGTAGAAAATGTTAAAAATATATTAGGCTCATGTTAATAGTTTATAGAAATGTACAAATATAACAAATAAATAAAAATACCTGACGTAGAGGCATGTGCGTCGCCTCCAGAATGTCTACCAAAAATTCTCTCAAGCGCTTTCTTACGAAATCCTTTTGTCATCTATACTTTGAAAACATAATGAATATCCAACAAAGGCAATAATGTAATACAGATGTCCAGTTAAACAGATAATGCAAATAATTAATAAAACAGCACATGGCAACAGAATCGCGTGTACATGATGTCCAGTTAAACAGATAATACAAAGGCAATAATATAATACATGACACACTGTGTTACATGATAACCAGTCAAACAGATAATATAAAGGTAATAATATAATGCATACACATCATGATACATGATAACCAGTCAAACAGATGATGTTGAGGCTCTACTCTGCGATCGTGTACGGATAGCCTGCGACCGTGTGTGTGCCAACGAAAGGACTGTTCTTATAGTTTTATCGACTCCGCTGCGGACAGGTTTTTTTCCTTTACGCCTTGGCTCACATATAATCGCAGGTACATCAGGGCGCGCTAGTGCAATTTCATCGTCCAAATTATTATTTTATGTCAATGAAAACTCCTCGGTTATTTTGTCGGCCAAGATAACCTCCTCATCGTGATCTTCGTCAGACACGACTTCATGAATGTAGGCTCTAGGTGGATTCTTAAGGATAACCCATTCGTCATTTTTCATTATATCTTTGACATAAAAGCACTGTTTGGCGTGTGTAGCTAACATGTATTTTTCAGACTGATATATTTCCTTGTTAAGATTAACGATTGTGTAACCGTAGTCATCCTTCGCCTTTTTCTGTTCACACCAACGAACCTTAAACATCACATGACTGACTTCCTTATTAATCCCATAGAAAATCTCCACGATGTCTTCTACCTGACCGTAGCAATAGATTTCCCCCTGTATCGGATTTAGATCTTTTGCACTAGCGTATGATAGTTGAGAGAAGGAGCAGAACACACCGCTGTTTTGTGTTTGTCGTCTCTCTTCGAGACCGACGATGTTAAACCTAAAGCCGTTGACACAATAGCCTCCATAATGCTTAACCACATTAGAAGGACCTCTGGCATATAAACAAACTTTCTCAGACACGTTAATCCCATTCGTAATCCGTTTGTCAACCTTAAGAAAAGAAGCAAATAGTTTACATATCTGTTGGCAGGCACATATATTTGATATACGAATCAGAAATGTAAAAAGATCTTACTTCACCCTTCAGCCATGCAGGGAATTGTCTAGAGTGTGTGTCCATAACTCTCTTATTTTTTGTTCTGCATTTAAGATTAGTCTGGACATGTCGGATGTGAAGCCTAGACAAGAAGCATTTATAACGGTTAAATAGAGATAATTATTGTGAGGTGATCTAATCTGATTCAAACAGTTAAATACTTACGCCGCGTATATGTTAAATGTAGTATCATTGCTCAGGATATATGTGTGGGCTTGATCTAGCTCCATTCTGGGGAATCTAGTGTCCTCCCCACGATCATTATAGAATGTACCGTTAATTATTCGTTGGGGACGGTTCAGCCTTGTCTCTACGCCCCGCAAGTAACGAGAGATAAAATTCAAACTCTCGTTACTTATGTAGTTCTTTGCGATCGACCCTTCAGGATGTGCACGATTATGCATCAGTTGTTTCATGAAACCCAAATACCTACAAGCATATAGTTTCATGATTTGTGACAAAATTGAACTGAGAAACGTAATTTGACAAATATTAAATGAATATTATAATAATAAATACCTCTCCACGGGGTACATCCAGCGATATTGAACTGGTCCTGCAATGCGGGCTTCGTATGCTAAATGTATTGTGAGATGCACCATGACCGTGAAGAATGAGGGTGGAAATAGTATTTCCATTTTACACAGTGTATTAGCAACACGTCCCTCTAATTCTTCAAACTCCCTAACATCAATCACCTTAGAGCATAGTTGCTTGAAGAAACCGCAGAATTCTATTACCACCATCGCGAGTTCCTTGTCAGCATGTCGCAACGCAACCGGGAGAAGTTGATGTAATAGAATATGATGATCATGTGTCTTGAGTCCCAAAATCTTTCTGTCCTCAATATGCATATTTACTGAAATGTTTGAAGCATAACCATCCGGTGTCTTCATGGACTTTAGAAATAAACACATATTGTGGATCTCATCCTTCGACAGTGTGACACGGGAGGCTGGGAGTTCAAACTTTCCGTCGCCCTTATCTATAGCTTGCAGTTCCGGACGAATGTTCAATTCTGCTAGGTCTCGACGTGCCCTTAAGTCATCTTTTGATTTTTTCCCGTCCTGCAACAAAGTGTTCAAGAGATTCTCGCATATGTTCTTCTCGATGTGCATGACATCCAAGTTGTGACGTATTTTTAAACTTCTCCAATATGGCAGCTGATAAAATATGCTGAATTTTGACCATCCATGCGGAAGTTCGGTGCCTTTTGAGACACGCTCATGCTACCGGACATTGCGAGGCTTATTTCCTTTTGATTTTCCCTTTCCCTTCCATTTTTGCTTCAATATTTTTCTCCTAACACCAAATGGATTTTCTTTGTTGAATCTTTTTTTTCCAAATGCCTTTTTAGGTAAAGGATGTAGAAGCTCAAATATTTCTTCTCCAGTCAGCCTTGGTGGTGCCGGTCTACTTTCTGGATTGCCGTCGAACTTTCCTACTAACTTTCTGAACTTGTGCCCTGTAGGCAACCATCTTCTGTGTTGCCAATAACAAAACTTACGGCTATACTTCAGGAACTTTCCCTCATAGTCTGATATGCAAATTGGACAAGCAATCTGACCCTTCGTCGACCATCCAGACAGGTTAGCGTATGCCGGGAAGTCATTAATTGTCCACATGACCATTGCCCGCATACAGAAAGACTCTTTACCATAAGCATCATAAGTGCTGACACCTTTTTCCCAGAGAAGCTTCAGGTCGTCAATTAATGGTTGGAGGAAAACATCGATGTTATTTCCAGGAGAATATCTTCCAGGGATCAAAAGTGACAGTATCATGTACGGTTGCTTCATGCACATCGACGGGGGCATGTTGTACGGTGTCAGCAACACTGGCCAGGTAGACCAAGCAGAGCTCATTAATCCAAACGGATTAAATCCGTCGCTAGCAAGCCCCAGCCTAATATTCCGAGACTCTTTACCGAAGTCGGGGTACATACGGTCAATGTGCTGCCATGCCTCACCGTCCGCAGGATGTCTTAGTTTCCCGTCCTCTTTACTGTCAGTCGAGTGCCATCGCATATTCTCAGCCAGCTCGGCAGACATATAAAACTGCTGCAGCCTAGGAATAATTGGAAAATATCGGAGAACCTTCGCAGGGATTCTGTTCTGCTTATTGGATGATATGCCTTCAGATGTACCCGTATGTTTTTTCCAACGTGATACATGACACGTCGGACATTCCTCTAGACCTTCATTACCCTTATTGTACAAGATGCAGTCATTAGGACAGGCGTCTATCTTTTTGTAATCAAGACCCAGGGTATCAACAATCTTGTGAGCTTCATAATAAGTTGCGGGGATGCTCTTCTCGCCGCCTGGAATGACTTTCCTGAGCAAGTCTAATAACATCTCGAAATGTGTAACAGCCATCCCACTGAGTGTTTGGATATGAAGAAGCCTTAGCATAAAAGAAAGCCTTGTGAACTCGGTGCAACCCTCGTATAACGGTGACTCGTTTTCTTCAACAAGTCTCATCAATCGGGCTACATCTTCAAACATATCAGTAGTGTTAACATCACTCGAAGACGGCACGGTAAGAATATCTTCCAACATATCAGTTGTGTCAATTGTCAGATTGTCGACATAAGTAAACTCTTCCTCTAATTGCATCACCGGGACGCCTTCACCGTGATGACTCCAAAATACATAAGAGCTATCAAATCCATTGATTGACAGATGGAAACGTACGTCACTCCTAGTGAGCATTTTATCATTCCTATAATTCTTGCAAGGACAAAAAATCAACCCGCTGAGTGACCGTAGAGGGTTGGTGTCAGAGTAGGCTAAGAAAGCTTCTATCCCATCCTTGTATCGAGTGTCTAGATGCCGTCGATCACGTGGTATGCCCATGAACGATTTGTCATGAATTGTCCGCATCTAGAAATTAAAAATGAATGGAAGTGAGCATATCCCTACATATATCATTTTAAGTTATAGGACAAGTGTGTGTGATCGGCTGTCAGAGGAAGGCTTCTATCCCATTAGGTATGTAAACGTAGCGTGTATATGTATTTACGTGTGTTCAAGTGTACTTTTATTTCGTCAAAATTTCGGCAGTACCTACCCACTGTACTTAATCGGATCCGGATCCTCTACTAATGAGAGGGTTCCTAATATCTCCTAATGAGATCTTGGCCTTTGATTTATCAATCAAAGGCCAAGATCTCCTCATGCACAAAAGTAGGCGGGAGATAAGGATAAGATATTGGCCTTTGATTGATAAGTTTTAGCGACGGATTATCCCGTCGTTAAAAACTGTTTTAGCGACGGATTATCCCGTCGCTATAAAGTTATTTGCCTACGGTTAAATAGCGACGGAAATTCCGTCGCTATAAGTCATGTTATAGCGACGGAATATTCCGTCGCTAAATATTCACCCCTACCTTCACCCTAACCCTAATCGAACCCTAACCCTAATCGAACCCTAACCCTAACCCTAACCCTAATCGAACCCTAACCCTAACCCTAACCTTAACCCTCAAACTCACCCTCACCCATCACCCCTCACCCTCACCTCACCCTCGATCACCTAACTCTAACACTCACCCCACCCTCGATCACATAACCCTAACCCTAACCCTAACCCTCACCATCACCTCCACCCTCACCTAACCCTCCTCTAACTTTAATCCTAACCCAAACCCAAACCCAAACCCTAACCCTAATCGAACCCTAACCCTAACCCTAACCCTAACCCTCGCCTAACCCTAACCCTAACCCTCACCGAACCCTAACCCTCACCCTCGATCACCCCTCACCCTCACCCCACCCTCGATCACCTAACACTCACCTCACCCTCGATCACCTAACACTCACCTCACCCTCGATCACCTAACCCTAACCCTCACCCTCAACATCACCTCCACCCTCACCTAAC
>BQKN01065643.1:175644-212270 GCA_022839385.1 Asparagus kiusianus | reverse complement strand
ACACACACACACACACACACACACACACACACACACACACACACACATATATATACACACACACACACACAGGTAAACCCGCAACAAACCAATCTGACCCAAAACAGGAAACTCAGTCAGACTAAAAAAATAGTATTCGGTAGTTTGGATGTAACTTTTTCATACGATCTCAGAATGAGGTGATTTCAGATGCGTTGGAAAGATATTGAAGATACCAATAACTTTTATCTTTTGAGTTTTTACAGATCCAAATTGTATCAGTATATAATGATATATACTCTTAATTAGTTGTTTTTCCAGATTTAAATTGCATCGGTGTATAATTCATACATACTCTTAATTGGTCTCAAATCAATTACTATCATACTCATTCATAATTAAATAATATTTATCATAATATAACTTATTTAATACTATTTATCCTAGTATTTTTCAAAAAATTTATGGGGTTTTACACTTTCCTATAAATAGACATTCCTTTCATCACACAAAGGGGGAGGGAAAAAAAGGACAACGGGAAACAAACAAAAAAGAGAGCAAGATAAGATAGAGAAAAGACATATTTTATTCTGAAAAGAGGAGTGCTCCAGAATATAGTCTGGAGAGCCAAGACTCTATCTGCTTTCCCTTAAATTTTATAATATATTATAAAGATAATAAAATTAATATATCACTTCATCTTACTTTTGATGTTTATTTAATTCTTTGCTTTCTACTAATCGTGTGTTTTTTAGTAAGAGTAATTAACAAGAATAAATAAATTTCTAGAAGCATGCACTTCACAACCTTCTTACGAACAAAGTGAGACTAATACGTATGTAAGAAGTAAATATCTAGGGATTGCTCTTACTCTACTTGAGATTGGTGATACGGCTTGGTCAAGAAGAGATTAGTCTACTCAAATAAAATTTCTCCTCTGATGGATACTAGCACCACTTTAAACTTTTATTTTTGTAAAATATACACGTCACGCATTCCGACACTTACATTGTTTTGCTCTTCTTCCATAAAATAAACAAAATAAGTTGTCACCTCGCTCAACTCAATGCATCATGTTAGGATATGGTCCATGTCACAGAGGGTATATATATTATGGTTCTAATAGTTAAAGAATTCAAACTTTACGTCATGTCACCTTCTTTGAAAACTTGTACTACTACCCAAATAATAAGTATAGGCTATCTAAAAATCACAATAGATAGGTGATCCATGTTAAACCTCAACCAAGAGTCTTGACTAAGAAGGTTACAATCAGACGGTTTTCATGTCAACAAATGAAAGCTGCAAATGGAGGATTTTTTACATAGATCGAGAGAAGTTACAATTCAACGACCCTTCCGACGACTGACAAAAACTCTATTCAGTGGCCTTTACTATCAACCGTGAGAGTTACAATCTGATGACTTTCACACCTCAAAATAGCCAAAGCGAAGGTTACTGAACAATAGTCTTTGTAACGCTTTACAGAAGAGGTTACAAGTCATTAGCCCCTTCTAAACGCAGAATTCACATTTGCGTTTTAGTTTTTGAAACGCAGGTGATCCCTACGTTTTCGACCTTCAGCAAACGAAATGCAAGCGGCCCGTGCGTTTTTAATCTTCAGCAGATATCCAACTCTGCTTCTCAAGTCTAAGACGTAGAGTTAGGATTCAGAACGCAAGTGGCCCCTGCATTTTCAATTCTCAGCAAGCACCCAACTCTGCATCTCAAGTCTAAGACATAGAGTTAAGGCCTACAACGTCGATTTAAGCGTTTGACTTGTTCAAATACAAGCTGAACGGCCTCAGAACTATTTATCCCACGTTTTGAGGGATTCTCGCCCATGTTGGAGTGGATTTAGGGGTTGATTACACCCCTTATCCCCCTATAAATAACTATATTACTCAACCGAGGAAAGGGGTTGGATTCTTTAGATCAGATCATCCATGAGATCAGCTAGAGGGAAGTTCTTGGCAACAAGAAGATCTTAGAGCATACACCAGCAACAAAGGGTCTGGATACTTGGCTTATTAACCAATTATTCAGTTCAAACAACTCTTTTTTCACAGAGTTTGACACTCGTTATGAGTTACAAAACTCGTTTAAGAGTTCTTAATCAAGCTTGCTACATAAGTTAGTTGTTCCAGCAAGACAAGATGTTCAAATCATCAACGGAGAGTAAATTTGACGCGAGCATTCGAAGGAGGCACTTTATCGTTACCGTAAAGAACCCAGAATTAAACAAAGGGGAGAATTCATATCAATTCTCTTTTCTTTTGTAATCAAAAATCTAAATTGTAATTAAAATTGAGAGATTTGTAAACATTCTTTTTCTAAGCGGTTAGAGAGAATAAAACATTCAGTTCTTTCATTTTTCATTTCACCAATTTTCCACCAAACAAAAAATGACGACTTTGCTGGAGACTAGCTTCTCTGACGAAGAAGTGATGGCGCAATCCGACGTTTATCTCACTAGTATAGCCGTTAAAACTCTCGTTATAGAGTTTGATCAAGCCAAGTACGAGGAAGCCCTCCCCTCTGGATCCTTTAGCCCTAAGGCTAGATGCAATGTCCGTAAGATCTCTAAAGAGATCAAAACTCTAATTATTACTGGAATGTCAAAGAAAGCCCTCTTCTTTGGCCAAGATTCATTAAACAGCCCTCCTCTAATGGAGTGGGCTTAGCCTCTACCAAACTTGTTCAGCAAGTTAAAAATCCTACACCCGCGTCAAAACGGTATGTAATGGGTCGTAAAAGGCCTATGACGGAGGATAGTCCGATCAACGACGACGACGTTGCTGCCAAGGTGTTGAAACAAGCCAAGAAGAATGTAGATTGAAGAAGGAGAAGATCCATACGACGAGCACATCTATGAAATAACCAAAATCTGAACCAACATGAAGGTCGCGTTCTCGAGCCTCTGCCTGAGTGCTGCATTTCTGCTCCTGAACACACACTTCGTGGTAACAAGTTCAATTACGAGCCTTGTGTAATACAACTTAAACGCGACTCTCAGTGGCGCGTTGTTCATCCAAAACGCAATCCTCAGAAAAGTGTTTTTAAAGATAAACGCGCACTTCATGAGTGCGTTCAACCAAAACATGATATTCAAGGGTCTGTTTCACCAACCAAACGTAACCCTCAGGGGTGCGTTCAACCAAAACATGACCCTCAGAGGTCTGTTTTATCAACTGAATGCAGACCTCGGCCTAGTGTTTACAAATCCAAACGCGACCCTCGCGTTTCTTCTCTAGAACATGACGTGGTCCACCAAGTTCAAGGGAGTCGACATGGGTTTAAAGTTCATGTCCGAGAAGAACTAGACTTACCCACTCAAGGGCAGGGGGTTCCATCTCCGTACTCACGCCCGGTAGAAGATTATTCATCCCAAGTCTTTGATTTGCGAGAATTGCCATCGAGAGAGAGACCTGCTCAACAAACAGCTCATTCATGCTAATATGAGCAGCTTATTTCTACAGTCTTCTCGGAGTGTCACTACTGTACATCTGGACCTCGACAATCAGTATTTGACCAATTAACAAATATTGCCAGGCCTGCCAAGCGACGACGTCATCATAAGAAGAATATTTCTGAAGTCGAATATTCTGAGTCACTATTAACGTGATCGACAGAGAGAAGGCCTCAGCTCCTAATTCCGACGAATCAGAAAGAAGCCATTCCCCGACTATCCGGAAAATCTGTGACGAGTTTGAAGGAATATACCACCGCACTCGAACCCAGACAGGAGCTATCTGCTCGATTAATTATCAAAAGTTAGCCAAGGGGATTACTTTAGATGATGAACATTCAGCAATTGCTGATTCTCAATCATCAAGCTCTGTCGTGGCACGTGAGACTCCCGCTTATATGACTGGAAGCTCTGATGACTTAGCTAAGAGGGTTGATGAGCATCACGCCATGCTCCAGGCACAGCAAGAAATACTTCTCCAAGTGAAAGAGATGCTGGACGAGATCCTTACAGAAAGAGGCTAAAAGCTTGAATCTTCTCTGAGGATAATTTCAAAGGGAAAACAGAAGGCACATGTGAATTCAGAACGTGGAACTCACAACCTAGAGTCTTCATCTAAAAATGATAAGGATATGGAAAGAGAATCGAATCCTCAATCATCTAAGGTCGATGAACTAGAGGCTCTCCTCAACGCAATCGCCAACAGAAGCAAGCTTTGTAAAGAATGGATAGTGCAGCCTTATCCTGCTGAGTGGGACACAACTCCCTATCCACCGGAATTTAAGGCCCCAACCTTACAACCTTTTGATGGTACATGATCGTCAAATCAATACATCTACTACTTCAAGTCATAGACTTGATACGTGGTGGCAAATGATGCTATCCTAACCCGTTTGTTCATCGACACCCTTAAGGGAGTTGCCTTCGAGTGGTTTATGAAACTACTTGCTGGATCCATTAAAAAATGGGTAGATCTGGAAAGAATTTTCTTAGCTAAGTTTTTTGAGGATGATACAGAAGTGTCCATCCTAACCCTTCTCGCCACCAAGCAAAGGAAGGGAGAGTCCATCAAGACTTACGTGGAAAGATTCCGCAGCATGGTATTACGATGTCCATCAGGTATGATCCAATCTACTTTGGTCGAGACTTGTAGGCATAACTTACAGACCCAGCTCCTTGCTCAATTGGGGATGGCGGAATGTCGCTCCTAGAGGCAATTGGTTTCGCAAGGAGAACAAGTCGAAGAAATCGTTGCTCGGGTCAAGGTTGAAGAAGCTACCCAACAAAAGCTGCAGCAACAGTGCAACCAAAACAATGCTCCACGGTCCAAGGGAAAGGAGACATTGGTTGCCGATGCTAGCACACGGGCATCACCTGCCAAGCAAGGCAATGCACCGAATCAGCAGAGAGCGTCCAAGCAGTACTCATTGAAAGAGGAGCATGCAGACACTTTGTTCCAGTTACTTTGGAAGAACAACAAATTGCAGCTTCCAGAGATCAGGAAACCATATGAGGCATGAAAAGTCGACGACCCTAATTACTACCGTTATCACAGGTTTCTAGGACGTCCTACCAGAAAATGTTATGTTTTTAAGGATATCCTACAAAATTTAGTGAATGCCAATGTACTTACACTGAAGCCCGAGCAGAAGACCATATCCACTAATTTGATAGCGGTCCAATTCGATAATTTTCCTCCAACGACAGCTATAGATGGAGTTGTCCCCATCCATAAAGGAGAAATTCACATGAAAAACACTGATTTGCATTGTCAGCAAGATAGGGGGTTGGTACACCTCACTACCTCCAAAGGAGAGATTATGTGGGTCCATCCCGATCTGGTTGAAGATCAACAATGGATGAATACCTCATCCAAAAAGAAAGGAGGCAAGAATAAATCATTCAACATGATTAGCCCCTCCATTAATGAGAATGATGATCATATCAAACCTCTCACAGATTCAGAAGAAGAGAGGATCGTTCTTACAGCATACCCAGAAGGTAATCCTGGCACCCGATCAGGAAAAGCTTACCTGAAAGACTATAATCAGAATGCTCAAGAAGCAGAAGAATAACACCAAGACGCTGGGGGTTCTGTTCCTCAAAAGTCAATTGACAAAAGAAAGTAGAGAGAAACCTGGTACAATAAGAACCTTTCTCAGGGACCAAGGGAATCGAGCACTCCTTTCCGATTCAATGTCCTAGCACAATTGGCCAACATACCGGCCAAGATTACCCTGTACGAGCTCCTATGGCTATCTAAAACCACCAAGGAAGCTCTAATCAAGGCTTTAACGAACACAAAAAGCTTTATCACACAGATTGCTCAGACTCCTGAAGCTTCTGAAGCCCAATCTTGCATGTAATGTCTACAAGCAGCAAGAAGTCTAGCATGCATATCGTTCACTCAGAACGATATACAGGTAAAATACAAGCATGACAGACCGTTATACTATACAGGGTATATTGGGTCTTCAAAAATCAGCCGTGTCCAAGTTGACCCAGGCTCAACACTTAGCATCATGTCTTATAGGGTCATGCAGGTCTTAGGGATTCTCATGCATCGGTTGAACACCACCCAGACCACTATCTTCGGTTTCAATGCCAACTATACTCGACCCCTAGAGAAGATCAAGCTAAGGTGTCAAATCGGAGATCTTAAGTCCGAGGTAACTTGTTACATTATAGATGCGGACACATCCTATAATTTATTGTTGGGACGACCATGGATTCATGCAAACCATATTGTCCCATCTAACCTACATCAGGTTATGAAGTATGCTAATGATGAAGGGGAAGTCCGAACCCTGATTATCGAAAAGTACCCTTTCAAAGGGGTGAAAAACTTACATACAGATTCTGTCTTCTCCTTGGAATTTCAGGAAAAAGCTGAAGAAGATGTTGACAGTGGCCACAAAGCCGACATCGAGCCAGATCCTGAAGAAGATTGTCTATGGGAGTTGAACTTTAATGTAATGGGTCAAATTGAGGAACATAATAATATACCGAGTGAGGGCGAGTGATACATTAACGAAGACTTTATTTTGGCGTACTTGTCTAATGAGTCATCTAAAAATGAACAAATACAGAATGATACTTATGCAGGTACCAGCTCATGGCACACATTATGCACTGAGGTATCATTAACATTGCCGATTAAGTCGTCCTTTGCTTCTGATGAAGAGGTAGAAGATGCCCAGAAGGCTTTCTTCAAAGTTCCGTCCAAAAGAAAAGGACAGAAGTCGATCCACTTCGGTAAAGTTAAATCTGGATTACTCAAACGAGGAAGTTCAGAAGAAGATAATGGAATTCCTCAATTCCATTACCATGAACTTAATTCCATATATCTGATGAAACGAATGGGATATAACTTCAATGAAAAACATGGTTTAAACTTTAGGAAAGGAAGGCGAACGCCCTTCCAAATGTCTCTTACTCCCGAAGGAAAATCTTCGGATTATTATCAGAAAACCGAAAGAGGTGTGGGTTATGTCACAACCCCTTCTCCTTTAAAAAATGAAACCGGTGACTGTCTGTGTCAAGACCATTCATCCGGTACATCTTCATAGGAATCTAAATGTCAGTACTAGACTCTTCTTTAAAAGTTTGACCGTGAACATTATTTCAACTAGTCACCCAGATGAAGATGCAGGGGGTGATGAAGAGTTGATCGAGTCAACCAACGATTTTTGGATCAAACGCCTTAACATCTTGTGAGGTATGCGCTTCGAGCAGCGCGAACCACCCACTGATGATAAGGTAACTCAGGTTAATATGGGAGATGAATCCGACCCTAAACTAATCTTCATAAGTGAAAGCCTATCTCCATATGAGAAAAAAGATCTTATGTCTCTTATACGAGAATACATAGATGTCTTTTCCTGGGATTATGAAGATATGTCTGGCCTCGATCCGAAGATAGCCATGCATCGTCTTAACATAGATCCGGATGTAAAACCCGTTAAACAACAACAACACCGGTTTCGTCCAGAGATCATGGAAGCAATTGAGTCAGAAGTCAGAAAGCTCATAGACTCAGGCTTTTTCAGAGAAGAACAACACCCTGACTGGGTAGTCAATATAGTTCTAGTACCCAATAAAAACGGTAAGGTCCGGATATGCATAGACTTTCGTGACCTTAACACGGCTTGTCCAAAAGATGAGTTTCTGCTTCCCATCATGGATGTCATGATTGAAAACATTTGTGGATATAAGAGAATGTCTTTCATGGATGGATTCTCAGGGTATAATCAGATTAAAATGTACCCTGAAGACGAAATACATACCACTTTCAGAACACCACTGGGGGTATATTGCTACACAGTAATGCCACCCGGATTGAAAAATACTGGTGTAACCTACCAACGTGCGATGAATGAAATCTTTCGCAAGCACTTATGCAAGAAGATTGAATGCTATGTTGATGATATAGCAGTGAAAAGTCAACATAAATGTGATCATCTCACAGACTTGAAGATGATGTTCGACATCATGCGAACACATCAGTTGAAGATGAACCCGACAAAATCATTCCTTGGGGTATCTAGCAAAAAACTCTTGGGATTTATAGTTACATCCAAGGGAATTTCTCTTGATCTAGAAAAAGTTCGTGCTATCCAATATGCCGCCTCCGAAGAATCTTAAAGAACTCAGAGGTTTGTAAGGAAGATTGGCTTACATCCGGAGATTCATATCTAATCTCTCGGGATGATGTAAAATTTTTTCCAAGCTCATGAAGAAGGGAGTATCCTTCGTTTGGGATGGAGATTGCCAGGAGGCATTTGAGGAGATTAAGAGATATCTCACTCAACCGCCGGTTCTTGTGGCCCCGATATCGGGAAAACCATTCCTATTATATATGAGAACTATGAATCATTCTCTTAGAGCTTTATTAGCCCAAAATAAGGACCAAGGACAGAAGCAGACAATCTACTACCTAAGTAGGACCATGATGGGAGCCGAACATCGGTATAATCCGGTCGAAAAAAAATGTCTTGCTTTGGTATTCGTGGTCCAAAAGATGCGATATTACCTGGTTGGACAAACAATCCATGTCATCTCTAAGGTAAATCCTTTGAGAGTCCTAATGACGAAACCATCCTCTGAATTGTCGGCTAGCAAAATGGGCAATCCTCCTGTCATAATATGACATATAATTTATGCCCCAAAAGGCTGTCAAAGGTCAAGCTTTGGTGGACTTCCTAGGTGATCATCCGATGCTAGGGATGTCAAAATTGTATGAAGAATTGCCCGACAAAGTTACCGAAGCTTGCGTAACTCAAGAAGTTATGCAAGTGTGGAAGTTATTCTTTGACGGTGTATCCAGAACAAACCCTCATGGAGTAATTACTGCGGGAGTAGGAGTAGTATTCATCTCTCCAAACGGTCATGTGATCCTAAGAGGATTTTCCCTGATCGAACCCTGTACGAACAATGTAGTTGAGTATAACACTCTGCTATTAGGAATACAATTTGCCGAAGAGCTTAACGTTCGACATCTCGAGGCTTACGGTGATTCTCAGCTCATTGTAAATCAAGTCCGAGGAGAATAAGAAGTGCGCAACGAGGATCTGATCCCATACTACTTCACGGTGCTAAAGCAAGCCAAGAAGTTCGAAGGTTTCTTCATCGGATATATTCCACGAGCTCAGAATGCTTATGCAGATGCTTTAGCTTCATTGGCAACATCATTAGCATTGCCCCCAGGGGCTGAAATAATGATTCCTGTCACTAGACGCGAATTGTATTGTTCCAAGTTTCCTTTAGAAGTACGTTCAGACAAGACAATGACAGGAGAAGTCTGCACAACCTCAATAGAGTTTGAACCCAGAGATAGAGATTTCTGTATATCGACTATGTCTTATACGAAATTTTTCCTGATAATCCCAAGAGGGGCCGCCATTAAGCGAAAGGCCCTCCAATTCTATTACGATGCAGTTTCTCAAACCATGTATTGTAAATCACACGATGTGATCTTACTTCGTTGCCTTTCAAGGAAGGAAGCGAAAGAGGCTCTCAAGGAAGCTCACGATGGAATGTGCGGAGCTCATCAACCCGGGGCTAAGTTGGGAGATTGCCTCCAACGAATTGGCTATTATTAGCTAAAGATATTTTTAGACGTAGTTGATTATGCTAAACATTGTCACGCGTGTCAAATTCATGGTGACTTCATCCATCAAGCACCAGGGAACTTACATCCCACATCTACGTCTTGGCCATTCGAGATGTAGGAAATGGATATCGTGGGACTAATCTCTCCTCTGACTTCTAAATAACATTGGTTCATCAGCATATTATCTGCCGACAAATGGCCTCGCAGAAGCTTTTAACAAGACCATTGTGAAGCTTCTCAAAAAATTCATTTCCAAGAGCCGACACGATTGGGATGAAAAACTCGGTGAATGTCTGTGGGCTTACCGCACAATGGTGAGGATCCCTACAAGAGCTACACCATTCTCTTTGGTATTTGGTTGCGAAGCAGTGCTGCCATTGGAAATCTAGATCCCTTCCCTAAGAGTTGCTATCGTGACCGAAATGACAGAAGAGGAGAAACATCGAGTGCGCTTTTAGGAACTTGAAGCCTTAGACGACAAGCGACTTCAAGCTCAGCAGCAGATTGAGTTATATCAAGTTCGGATTTCTAAAGCTTACAACAAAAAGGTTAAAGAATAGATTTTTAAGAAAGGTACTTTGGTCTTAGCCGTCAGACGACCCATGGTGATGACACACAAAACCAAAGGGAGGTTCAATCCCAAGTAGGAAGGGCCATTTATAATAGAATCAGTCTACTTGAACAGAGCGTATCGCCTTATCGATCAAAAAGGTGACAGGCTCATGATACCAATTAACGAGAAGTTTCTTAAGAAATACTTCCCATAGGTAATGAAGCCCCTTTTTCTATCAATTTCCAGCAAAATCAGGCTGGGGGTTGTCTATTTGGATTTCGTTTCAATAGAGAACAATTGTTTAGTTCTCCTGTTATGTATATCGTCATGTTAATACTACACCTCTGACGATTGAAATTTTCTAGAATTGTTCTAAGTAGTAATAAATAGAATTTCAAACTTACACTAAGGTAACATCACACCTATAACATTTACAATACTTTTCATTGTCCTAAGTTGGAATTCAACAAGAGAGACTATGAAAAATAAAAATGATATCATTTTCATTCAATATTAATAACTTGATACAAAGTGACGATAATTGAAGTAAAAATGATACAAAATCATTCCCCAGCTAAAAGAAATACAAAATTTAAACGTCAGGGCTCATCAGCTTAAGGGACTTGAGCTTGAACTTCAACTCTGATATGTTCTTCTCACGAGCCTTTTTGACTTCTTCAGTTATCTTTCTCTTGAGTTCTTCTTCATCAAGTGCTGCTTCTGCAATCTCTCTCCGAATCTTATCAGCAATGATGATCTCATTGTAGTAGTCCTTGAGAATCCCATCTCAGTGAACAGCTAATCCTTTTATGACTTCCACATTCTCAGCCAGCTGGGCCTTCCTCTGAGATAGCTCAACCCCCATGTGAGTGAGGTCTGCTTTAGCATGCCGGACACCCATAGTGAGGCTGCCCATATCCATTTGTATCTAAGTGTGCTCCTATCGTAGGCTGGCAATATGAGATTCATTCTCAGATAAGCTCTTCTGAAGAGCCTCATGGTGGTGCGCTCTCGAAGCTTTGGCCGCAGAAAGAGCTTGGTCTACTTCTGGTCCTATATCAACGCGTTGCAAGTTCAAAAGCATCTTCAATTCCATTTCCAGAAGGATGATGCTTTCCCTGCAGTTCTCAGTCCATAACACATTCCCATGACTTCTGATGTCCGTTAAACATTTAGTCAGGAGGGGTCTGAAACGCTCAAAGGGGACCCGCACTAAGCTAATAATATCAATCGTAAACTTCATTGTCATATCTAGATGCTTAATGCACTCTCTCAGAGCTCTCGAACATGGGGGGGAGCAATCGGATAGATCTGACCCGTATACTCATTACAAGTAGATCGTGGAATAGCTTTAGAAGGAAGGTATTCATGCGAACCCTGATTCTGGATTGGAGGGGGGAAGCAGACTCTGAACCCCCAATAGGCAACATCTCTTTGGCTTCCACATCCTCAGGAATGGAAGGAGTTGATCGAAGCACTTCATCCTCTCTATCAGCTAAGAGTGCAACGGGTGCAGACTTCATTGCGTTCCCCATCAACTTGGCCCTCTTAGAGTTTTTGGCTGCAACAGGCTTTCTTTTGTGAAGTCTCGTATCATATTCGCCCTCCTCCTCAGTAGTAAGGGCCTTCTTCCCTGATGATCTTAATGAGCGAGGTTCAAGAGTGGGTGCTTCCTTAAGAATTTCTTCAGTTGCCTTTTCTTCAGAAGGCTCAGCAGCTGGTAGCTCCTCTATGACATGTCCCACTCCGATCGCCTCCTGTTCACAGGACAGATAATCCTCTATCCCTGGTAGTCGAGTCCTGGTGGAACCACTCCTCGATTTGTATAGTTCTCGAATCTCTCTTATGCATGAAGTGTATACATCATATTCTAGGGTTCGAGAAGCCTCATCAAACCAATCGTGGAAATCCGTAACGGTTGAGCAAGTAGGCGGCGAGTTGGGCAAAGTGAATTATGTATGAGTTCCTCTGGCAGAGAAGAAATACCAAGCGCGGGCCCCTTCATATAAATTTTCGATGTGGGTTAATTGCGGATTACGGTTATCGACATAAAGCTGATCATATCCAAACTTCATGGTGAATCGAGAAGGCACATAAGGTTCAATGATGCATCTCTCGCCCAGTCGAAAAACTAAGTAACCCACTCTGATTATGAGGAGCCATTGGAAAATTCCTGCATTTAAGGATGAGGAACCTTCGAAGACCACGTCTCCAAACTTCATCCCTTCTTTTTTAGCCCCGTCAAAACAAAGACGACAACAAAAGACCTTATAGTTGTCCTCTAAGGACAAGAGTTGTCTAGCTCGGACTATGTACACTGTCGTCCATATGGCTGATTCGAGCCTTTGCACAAAAGGGACGGAGGTTTCACTATCTTGCATGATCCTCATCATTAATGAAGGACAATACTGCACAAACCAAGCCACCAAGTATGTATATGACACTGGTGCACGAGGTTGGGGAGTTTTCCAGGCTTTCCTCCCAGCAATAGTTGTTTCTTAGACGTCGAGAAACTCAAAAGTTAGATCTCGTAAGCCCCTTTACAAACAACCTACCATTATAGAGAGAAGACTTAAAGTTCTTCTGTGAGCCAAGAGAACGGCTGAGTATACTACTTCAGCCAAGATAGACTCAACCGGCTTTGACGACATGACGCACCTCTTTAGCCATATCATCAGGAAGCCGGCAAGGAGAGTCACATCGGAGATTGGAGTTGCAGCCTGATGGAAGCTCTCAAATTCAGTATTAGCTTCAAATCCATCCTCTAGATGCTTATTCTTATAGCTAATGCTAGGAACCTTGATGCGGGTTTTAATGCTCTTAGAAGAACTTACAGCAAGACGGGTCACCATCAAGTCCTTCTGACCCAAGTTGTGGAAGAGATAATCTGTCCATGTAGTGTGCATGATGCCACCCCCACGCATCCTGACAACCTGAGCACATATGTGAAAGTGGTACATCAGCTCCCAAAAAGTAGCATATATATCCGGATGTGCTACCCTTAATATAAAAAGTTCCTCGGTAGTGGGAATAAACTCCTCATAGGGTATCTTTCCAAGGAATAGCCCTGACACTACATGCATTTCATAGAGAGGAAATCCCAACTCCCCAACAGGCGTTAAGAATGTACAGCTGTCTAGATTATATCGCTCTAGCATAGCGAAGAAGTTTGGATAGTTCTGGATAATCCCATGCCGGGTAGCCAGCACTGGTATTGTAAGGCCGGACTGAGCAAGTGGCACCTTAAGTTCCTCAAGAACAAAATCTACCATCGGAGTCCACCAGCCACCTTCTCTAGAGAATAACCAGCTAGGAGAACGAAAGGCTTGCATAGGGAATTCGCCCCGAGCAGCAATAAACTAGCGTATGAAGATGTTCGCTGGAAGGGGCGCTTCTTGAGCAAGATCTTTCTTCTCAGAGTTGTCCATCAATTTGTACATGAGATCAGCGACCAGATCCAAGCGAGATGTTCTCCCTCTCCTTGACAATATCGAAGGCCAAGCCCCTACGGTAGTCGACACTCAGGAAATAAGATAGCGGATACATTCTCCTCATGCTTGGAAGGAAGAAGAAATGGTCATTGATTCTTCGCAGCAGTCGGGAATCTTCTACATGTCCAACTTCGTCATTTGTTGTTATTAGGGGTGTTAACGGAGCGGATAGGGCTCAGATATGATACTTACCATATCCATTCCGCTTACCCATTTCGGATACGGATATGGATACAGATATACGTCTGTAAGAAAAATTCATATCCATATCCACCAAAATCAGATATGGTTACAGATGTAGATGCGGATATATAAACATATATGCATGCGGATACAAAAAGGATATTAGAAAACTAGATAGTATTCAGAAAAATTTAGTCATGTGATACAAAAAGTGTTCGTTAATATGTTCATTATGATTGAAAAGCTAAGATTAGACAACTTGATCATTAAAATTAATCACAAATCCATAATCTAAGACTCGAAACTACCTTAAGAGTATGACCAATATGTATTCGGATATTTTCGGATACGGATACGCATGTTTCACTATAAAACCATATCCGTAACCATATCCTATCAGTTATAGATTTGAGTAACCACATTCGTATCCTAATGGATACGGTTACGGATATTTCCTCGGATATGGATATGGTTTGGCACCCCTAGTTGTTAAACGATCTCCAAACAAAAACACCAACTTGATGAATTGGTCATGGCCCACAGGTATTTCCATGTCCAAGTCAGTGATTAGAGCTCTAAGAGTAGAACATCGGGCAAACCTAATCAAATGTGTCCGCTCTAAGTCGGGGAAAGTGCACAATGGAATTTCTCTATGAAGACCAAAAACTTTGCCTTCGTCAGGATTATCAGTATACCCGAAGTGATGCTCTGGCGAAAGCAGGACATTGGAGAAAAGCACTGTGAAACAAGAAACAGAAATTAGTAACTAAAGTGAGTTACTAATGAATGAAACTAGATTATAACGTAGGGTCAAGACCTGCGTTTTTAATCTCAAACGCAGAGTTCAAGACCTGCATTTTTAATCTCAAACGCAAAGTCCAAAACTCGCATTTTCAATCTTAAACGCATAGGTCAAGACCCACATTTTCGAACGCAAGGGTCAAAACCCACGTTCAGAGTTCATAATTAACATAAAGTTCCAACTCTGCATTTCAATTATAAGAAAACAAGTCATCTTCCTTGTTGTCAAGAACCCATTTAGGGTTTTCAAAAAACTTGTCAAAACAAGTTATTATGGCCACTACTTACCACAACAACGAGGCCCACACGGCGGCGACAGTAGCGATGAGGCGCTCGCAAAAGCAACAACACTACCGACATCCACAACCGGCGATGTTTCTGAAGTCGCCCTGGTGATCTTCTTGGAGCCAGAACTCATTCTTCGTGGTGCCATTGATGCGGTCGACCGGAGAAGACAAAGGGCGTCGGAGACTTTGTCGAAATTAAATGAGAACTCTCGTTCTTGGAATCAAGCCAAAAGTGAAAAGAGTTGAATGACTCTTGATGTGACCATACCGGTCTATTTATAACAGCCGTCAAGCTATTAAAACGGTACGAGATTTTAGGAGAGAATCCTAACCATTTTTAGAAACGTTATCTTCTACGTTAATGGGTAAAAGTCTTTTGGACTTTAACTTTAACACAGAGTTCATCTCTGTGTTCAAATTCCTAAATGCTAGGCTCAGACTTGCGTCATGAGAGTTCTTAACTCTGCGTTTCAAATTTCAAACGCAAAGGTCACCTTTGCGTTGTAATTATTCTAAACAAAGGATCCACCATTGTATTTTCAAACATGATACTTATTCTCTAAGATCATGAATTCTTTCCATAGAGTGTTGTTAAACCCCTGTATCACCTCAGCAGAATCTAAGTTGTTTTAGTTGACAAAACTCGCATCAGAATTAATTCTACACTTCTGATAGCCATCATCCCCACAGAGTTTGAATTTAGCTTGCACAGCCTCCAATGTGACGACAATTCTTCTATCAAAATCAACTTATCGATTCTTATCAATAGAATGATAAGTCCTCTGAATCGTTCAAATCATGATCAATTTATTAACTCTCCCTAGTAGAGTAATAAATGATTACCTTATCAACTCTCGTTAGCGAAATGATAAGTTTTCAACACCAAAATTCATCGCTCCGATGATAAATCATTTAGTAATTCTCCCCAGCAAGACGCTAAGTCCCCCAAATTGTGTTCAAATCACATAAATATTTCTCCTGTTATGTTAATATCACACCTCTGATAAAATCTACTTATCGACTCTTCTCAATAGAGCGATAAGTCCTCAAAATTGCCCCGATCGTAATATTTTTTCTATCACATTAATACCACACCTCTAACAAAATTCACTTATCGACTCTCCTTAATAGAGCGATAGGTCCTCAAAATTGTCCCGACAGTAATATTTTTTTCTATCATGTTAATATCACACCTCTGACAAAAATTCACTTATAGACTCTCCCTAATAGAATGATAAGTCCTAAAAATTGTCCCGATCGTAATATTTTTCCTATCATGTTAATATCACACCTCTGACAAAATCCACTTATCGACTCTTCCTAATAGAGTGATAAGTCCTCAAAATTACACCGATCATAATATTTTTCCTGTCACGTTAATATCATACCTCTGACAAAATCCACTTATCGACTCTCCCCAATAGAGCGATAGGTCTTCAAAATTACCCCGATCACGATATTTTTCTGTTACGTTAACACTTTACCTCTAACGATCCAATCCACTTATCAATCTCTTTCAATAGGATGATAAGCCTACAAATTGCTGTTACGTTAACATCATAACAGTTCAAACCCTCCTCTTTGAACATTTTTTATTCCTTTACATAAGAATAACAAGCGTTCTCATAAAATCCCCAGCGGGTCAAACTCTTTCCAGAATTATCCCTAGTGGTAACAAAAGAAAGTTTTTAAACTTCACTCCATGTGAAAATTCATGCCAAGCTAATACTGCACCTTTGGCACTTATAGACTTCTTTCAGTGTTTAAAGCAAAAGCATAACACAGGAAGAATTCTATTGGTCAGTCCTATCTTAGGGAGCTGACAAGTACTTATCCTCAACAAGTGGAAATTTTCTAGAATTATCTTGAATGATAACGAAGAGAATTTTCTAAATTTGGAAAAGTCAAAATCATTTTCTTTTTATTTATTTAAAAATAATAAGAAGTGATGCAAAGTCTTGTTCTTATCAAACAAAAAAAGAGCAATACATAATTAAGCCACTAGGCCCATAAAATTAAAAGACGCTAGCCGGGACTTAATAGCAGAAAGCTTCTCCTTATGAGCGGCTTGTACCATTACTTTAGCTTTCTTCTTAAGTTTATGCTCGTCCGGCATCACTACGGTAGCTTCCTTTTGGGCAAATTCAAGAGTCTGGATCGACGAGCGATAAGTGGCGTAAGTCTTCATACTTTCCACTGTGAGCCTTTTCAGGATTTCTTCTTCTCAACCAAACTTCGCCTTGTGTCGGGCCAACTCCACCTATAATCGATCGATCTCTGCTCGGGATGACTGTATGATAGTATGTAAAACCCCAAAATTTTTATAATGAATATGTGTGAATTATTAGTAATAAATAATTCCTTTGTGATAAATAATCATATATATATTAGATGAATATGATTATCAGTGTATGGGAACTCATCAAGTGTTTATAAGTGAGAGATTTGAGTGGTTTGAGCATCATGTGTTAAATAAGTCTAGGATGACACTTTTCTTCTGAGCGGTCGACTGCAGTGGAGGCGTCGGTCGACCGCACACCATTTTCGCACTCAGAAAATCTTTTTTCCTGTTGTGCGGTCGACCGCACTGGGCGCGGCGGTCGACCGCCCAACAGGCAGAGAGTTTTCCTGGGTTTGGGTCTTAACGGGTTTCGGGTCGGGTTGTGGGGTTAGTATATATACTAATGAAACCAAGAGATCCTCTTTTCATCTGAAATCAGAAACTCTAGCCCCCTCTCTCCCCTCAAACCCTAGTTCTCACTTCTTGGTGATTTGAGAGCAGCTTTGAAGGGTTTTTCAGCAGATTTTGGTGGATTCAGCGAGAGGGATCATCTTCCTTCAGATCTAGGACTTTGTTCTCATCAGAGGCGAGTAACATCTCACCTAACTTCTTCCCTTTTATGTTTTCATGTTTAAATTTGAGTTTTAATTCGGTTTCTTGGGCCTAAAATGGTATTTTTGTAGATAAAATAGATCCTTATGACATATGGCATGATAATCAAAGGTTTCAGATTTTAAAAACACACTAACGAACTGTATTAAAGAGATCTAGATCTGAAAATGATTTTAAAAAGAGTTAATTTCTGTTTTTTTCATTGAATAAACAATATTTAACCATGTTTTTATATGTTTGGGACATTGATGATAGATTTTAAATGTCTAATTTCGTTATCTTTTGTTCTATGACTTTGTAAAAGTGTTAGATTTACATTAACATAGAAATCAGCGAATTTGGTTGTGATTTGCAGCTGACAGAAACCCTAACTGGGCTTCTGTCTACTTCGCGGTCGACCGCGGTGGACGCGGCGGCCGACCGCTCTGTAACGTTTCCAACAGAGAAGTTTCTGCTCTTCGAGTGGTCAACCGACATGACCTCAGCGGTCGACCGCTGCTCAGTTTTGAGCCCAGTGAATCTCGGCTTTGTGAGCGGTCAACCAGAATGGACTCTGCGGTCGACCGCTGCACAGTTTTGTGCATACTGACTTTTTGTTGATCTTTTCGCGTGTTCGAGTGATCACCTCATTTATCTCCCACTAGTTTGCGATGTTAGTGACTTATCTACACATGGGGGTTGACTTTTAACATAAATTTAGACCCGCACATTGAAACTCGTGCAATAGTGGGATATGTATTCCTTTCCACATATGCTAGTGACAATTACACCTCTTTGTTCATAGTCTTTGTGTTGAGCATACATTATTATTAATCCATGTGTTGGATACTTATCATCTTGGTCCATGTGTTGGACACGCATTCTATTCAGTCCATGTGTTGGACATGCATTACTTTTAGTCCATGTGTTGGATATTTTTGCTAAACCATGAGCATGATACATATTTGAGTTTGGAACACGATATATTGATAAGTTGGGACATGATAGCTACCTAGGCTGAGCATGACACTTATTGTAACTTTATAACTTTGACATAACTGTGATTATTGGTAGAGATGAGATTATTATCTTCTCTTTATTGTTTATGTATTAGACTCCGGGTTTGGTACTTAGGGATATTCAATTTGAGATACAAGGTATATACATGAGGGTTTCCTTGTTTGGATTATTTCGCTCGACGTACCTATGCTCGTGTTGAAATTTTCTAAGTATTAAATTCCATTATATTTTAGGATAATTGATTTTATATATAGCTTGTGATAACTATATTTTTCATATACAACGAGCCCTCTCCCTTGGGGTTGGTTGTGATGTTGCTCGCTAGCGCTTTGACGCTCGTTGTCCCCCCCTTTCAGGTGATGAGTCAGGAGCCCGAAGAGTCGTAGGTTGATGGTGACACACTCTAGTGTTCAGCTATCCATTCTAGCTATGTATTGTTTTGGAGCTCTACTGTAGTTGTTGTTAGACATTTGAGGACTACTCTCTAGATGTTGTAAAGGCTGTATGCCTTATATCCTTTACTCAGACATTTTGTATTTTGAGACTTGTTGAGAACTCCAGTTATTCTACTTCAGTCATTGACTATGTATTCCTGTATGTTGGATGATGAGATATCTATGTGGTTGTTATAATTTCATCAGTTATCACTTGTGTTATCTTTTACTTGCTTTTGTACCTACACCTATTATTGACTCTACTAGAGGGGTGTTAATTGTGATGGTGAAACATGTTATTATACGGTGTGGTGCATGACAGGTTTGACATTCTTGGTTTCACCTTGGACTGCAGCCTTGTGTGAACCCAGGGGCGTCACAGTTGGTATCAGAGCCCTAGTTTCAGTATCATTAGGATCATCCTGTGTCGAGTCGTGGAGCTAGGATAGAGTTTCTTAGGATTCACGTATAGAGTCCGAAATGATTTCCTAGTATGAGTGAGGACGATATATGCGTATACCTCAAAATTTGAGAATTTTTTTATGACAACTATTTTGTATAAATTTAAAGTATTTGTTTGAATACTATACATTGTGAAAGATTTGTGTTGTGATACACTAGTTATAGACGTCTATTTTTGACTCATAAACTTTTATTTTTCTTATCATTAGAGGGAGATGGCAGGATGTGGTAGACCTCGTACTCGCAGAGCTGGACAGACGGAGTCACAGCAGGCTCCACCTGAGCAGCAGCCAGCTCAGCCCGAGCCACAGCAGGCACCACCCGAACCGCAGCAGGCTCCTCAGTACTTGGTGGATATTATGGCTTCTCTCATTGCCATGATGACAGCCATTGAGGAGTTAGTGATGACTCATATAGCACCACGGACACCACCACCACCAGTAGCTCAGCAGCAGGGATACCCGCCGTTTCTGTCAGAGAGAGATCCCCAGAGATCACGCCTGCAGCTATTCCTCTAGTAGTCCCAGATAGAGCCACAGAGCAGGAGGCTTGGCTCTGTATGGTGGAGAGGTACCAAAAGATGAGGGCACCAGAGTTCCAGGGGTCACCAGACCCTCTTGCAGCCCATAAGTGGAAGGAGGATGTGGGCAACATTCTAGATATACTCAGTGTGGATTCAGTTCAGAAGTAGAGATTGGCATCCTACAGCCTGAAGGGAGGTGCCGGGAGATGGTACCGACTTCAGTTTACTCCAGAGCAGAGGATGACCCTCACATGGAAGGACTTCATATACTTCTTTCATGGGCAGTACATTTCTTCTGCAGCACAAACTGGGAAGGAGCTTGAGTTGTCCCGGTTAACTCAGGGGGACATGACAGCTGCGGATTATGAGAGCAGGTTCATGGAGCTGCTACATTTCACCGGCATGTGGCAGACAGGAGAGCGTCAGGCTCAGATGTTCTTAGCTGGGCTTCGCCCTAGTCTCCGCCGGTACCTCGTCTCGAGGAGGTTCTATTCAGTTAGGGAGGTAGCTGAGGCCGCCACATCATAGGAGATTGAGACTACTATGTTCTAGAAGGATAAGGAAGGGAAGGCCAAGGCAGGACAGAGCGGGGACAAGGGTAAGAACAAGAGATCTTTTTCAGAACCTCGGCAGCAGCATCATGGCCCTTATAAAAAGGGACACCAACAGGATCAGAAAGCGCTTCAGTAGCACAAGTTCCAGGGATCTTATTATAACTGTCGTAAGGTCGAGCATAAGGCATCGGAGTGCCGTAGTGCACCAGCAGGAGCTCAGTAGGGCAGGGGTCCGAACCAGCAGCAGCAGCAGCAGGGCAGAGGTCAGGGCCAGCAGAATAGGCTTGAGGCGCCAACAGCTCAGAGGACTGAGGGACAGATTCGAGCAGTTCAGGAGGTTCCTCAGGGGCAGATTGTCCCGTATTCTCCAGCTCCAGTAGCAGAGCAGTCTTCAATTACAGGCAGAGTATATGCAGTAGTTCCCCGTGATCATGGAGCTAGCGGAGCCGTAGTGGAGGGTACGTTCCTTGTGGATTCTTTCCCCGCCCGTATCCTTTTCGATTCAGGAGTTTTGTATTCTTTCATCTCTCATGCATTTATGACTAGACTCCAACTCGTATCTCAGCCTCTAGATACCCCTTTATCAGTTTCTACCCCCTTAGGTGAGGTATCGCTTCTGGAGAGCATTTGTAGGAGGTGTACTGTTAGTTTAGATAGCGTTGCATATGTCCGAGTTCGATGTCATCCTTGGTATGGATTGGTTGTCTTCCTACCATATTAGTATTGACTGTTTTGTGAAGACAGTCAAGTTACGAACGTCCGACGGGTCCGAGATGATTGTAGCTACCTCTCAGCAACCGTTTTGCGGAGTCATTTCTGGCGTACATTGAGGAGGTGATGCGACGGGATCAGGGTGTTGATTTATTAGAGACTAGAGTTATCTCAGAGTATCAGGATGTCTTTCAGGACATACCTGGATTACCTCCTGTGAGAGAGGTTGAGTTCTGTATTGAGTTGCAGTCAGGCACAGCCCCGATATCCCGCGCACCCTATCGCATGGCACCAGCTGAGATGCGAGAGCTTCAGACCCAGTTGGACGAGTTGTTAGCTCAGGGTTTTATTCGTTGGAGTCATTCCCCGTGGGGCGCACCGGTCCTCTTCGTGAAGAAGAAGGACGGTAGTATGAGACTGTGCATAGATTATAGAGAGTTGAACAAAGTCACTATCCAGAATAGGTACCCATTACCTAGGATTGATGACTTGTTCGACCAGTTACAGGGAGCGTAGTATTTCTCGAAGATTGATCTTCGTTCGGGCTATCATCAGTTGCAAGTTCGGGAGATGGATGTTCCCAAGAACGCTTTTCTTACTTGATATGGATCTTTCGAGTTTTTGGTCATACAATTTGGATTGACCAATACACTCGCGGTATTCATAGACTTGATGAACCGGATTTTTCGTCCCTTCCTGGATCAGTTTGTGATCGTTTTTATTGATGATATACTCATCTACTCGAGATCAGAGGCAGAACACGAGGAGCATCTACGGGTAGCTATGAGGACTCTACAGGAGCATCAATTATATGTCAAGTTCAGCAAGTGTGAATTTTGGCTTTCAGAAGTTAGATTTCTCGACCACGTCATCAGTAGAGAGGACATAGCAGTTGACCCAGCTAAGGTTACAGCAGTTCTTGATTGGGAGCCGCCAAAGAGAATGACCGAATTTTGTAGCTTTTTGGGCCTAGCTGGCTACTACAGGAAGTTCATTCAAGACTTCTCGAAGATTTCGGCACCGATTACACGCCTTACGAAGAAGGGTGTACAGTTCATTTGGAGTGGGGAGTGTCAGAAGGCCTTTGATACATTGAAGGCAAAGTTGACTACATCACCGATTTTGACTATTCCGAGCAGCAACAGAACATTCGTCGTGTATACAGATGCATCGTTGGCAGGCTTAGGAGGCATATTGATGTAGACTCAGAGAGTAGTAGCTTATATCTCACGGCAGTTGAGGGTGCATGAGCAGAACTATCCCACTCATGACTTGGAGCTGGCAGTAGTGGTATTTACACTGAAGTCATGGAGGCACTACCTATATGGCGTACAGTTTGAGTTATTCACAGACCATCAGAGTCTGAAGTATCTCTTTTCCCAGAAGGAACTCAACCAGAGACAGAGGAGATGGATTGAGTTTATTAAGGACTATGAGTTTGCGATTCAGTATCACCCGGGGAAGGCGATCGTTGTAGCAGATGCTTTGAGTAGGAAGCGTCGGCATTGGGTTGCGGCTTTGAGGTGTTCATTGTACAGAGATCTCCTTACTCTTAGCCAGTTTGATTTTAGACCCGAGATTGGAGGAACCAATGCGTTTTTGGGAGCTGTATCAGTGCAGCCATCTTGGAGTACCAGAGTTGTCAGAGCTCAGTTGGAAGACTCTTGGATTCAAATCCGAAAGGAGGAGATTTCCAAAGAGCCTAAGACTGATTAGACCATTGGAGCAGATGGAGGTCTACGGACGAGGGGTAGATTGGTTATGCCAGCCAGTGCAGAGCTGAAGAGGGAGTTATTTGATGAGGCACACCGTACTCGGTATACAATGCATCCAGGAACCACCAAGATGTACAAGGACTTGAAGAGACATTTCTGGTGGAGCGGTATGCGTAGAGAGGTTGCAGACTATGTGACTAGGTGTTTTACCTGTCAGCAGGTGAAGGCAGAGCATCAGAGACCGGCAGAGACACTTCAGTCTTTGCCTATTCTAGAGTGGAAGTGGGCGGATATTTCTATGGACTTTATCGTCGGGTTGCCAAAGTCGAAGAAGGAGAATGATTCTGTTTGGGTGATAGTGGATCGGTTGACAAATTCGGCGCATTTCATTCCAGTGAGGACCACTTACACCGCTGAGGCATATACGAGGATATTCATCCGGGAGATAGTTTGACTTCATGGAGTTCTAGACACGATCGTATCGGATCGAGGTTCGGTGTTCACTTCGCACTTTTGGAGGAGTTTTCAGGATTCTTTTGACAGCAGTCTATCCTTCAGCAGTGTTTTCCACCCCCAGACGGATGGTCAGACAGAGAGAGTAAATCAGGTGTTGGAAGACATGTTGCGAGCTTGTATTATTAATTTCCATGGTAGTTGGGAGGATCATATTCTACTGGTAGAGTTCGCTTATAACAATAGTTTTTAAGCGACGATCGGTATGGTCCCGTATGAGGCATTGTACGAGAGACCTTGTAGGTCACCAATATGTTGGGCCGAGCCGGAGGACAGCTTGATGCTTGGGCCGGAGTTAGTGAGGCAGACTACTGAGAAAATAGCCTTGATCAGAGAGAGGATTCTAGCAGCTCAGAGTCGGCAAAAGAGCTATGCCGATAAGAGACGAAGACCCTTGGAGTTTCAGTTTGGAGACTCAGTTATGCTGAAGGTATCGCCTATGAAAGGCGTGCAGCGATTCGGACGATGGGGGAAGCTTGCGCCGAGATATATTAGACCATTTCAAATTCTGGAGCGTGTTGGAGTTGTGTCATACAGACTAGATCTTCTAGCATCGATGTCTAGTATACACAATGTATTTCATGTTTCTATGCTTAAGAAGCACTTACATGATGAGGAGCAACAGAGAGTACTGGATGCACCAGAGGTAGAGCTTTAGGAGGATTTGACTACTGTTGAGATTCCGGTTTGTATTCTTGCCAGGGAGGACAAGAGACTTAGGAACAAGGTTATCCCTTTGGTGAAAGTTCAGTGGAACCGAGGAGACATTGAGGAGATTTCTTGGGAGCACGATGAGGACATGCGTCACGACTATCCACTCCTGTTTGAACATGTAAATTAATTTTTATGATATGTATTTTATATTATGTTTACATCTTCGGTTATATTTACATTTAACACTAGAATGTGAATATTTCCGTTTAATGCTTAATCTTTTGGAACACATGGTATATATATGGGGGGGGTCTTTGTTTGGATTTTTCACCCGATGTACTAGTTCCACTAGATTGGGGTTCGAGCGGGAGTATTATCATTTTAGATCGTTAGGTATAAATATTTTTATATGTTCATCTAGAAGTTCATATTGCGAGATGAGTATGATTTTCAAATTTCGAGGACGAAATTCTTTTAGGGGGGAGGGAAGAATGTAAAACCCCAAAATTTTTATAATGAATATGTGTGAATTATTAGTAATAAATAATTCCTTTGTGATAAATAATCATATATATTAGATGAATGTGATTATCAGTGTATGGGAACTCATCAAGTGTTTATATGTGAGAGATTTGAGTGGTTTGAGCATCATGTGTTAAATAAGTCTAGGATGGCACTTTTCTTCTGAGCGGTCGACCGCAGTGGAGGTGTCGGTCGACCACAGTGGAGGCGTCGGTCGACCGCACACCATTTTCGCACTCAAGAAATCTTTTTTCCTGCTGTGCGGTCGACCGTACTGGGCGCGACGGTCGACCGTCCAACAGGCAGAGAGTTTTCCTGGGTTTGGGTTTTAACGGGTTTCGGGTCGGGTTGTGGGTTAGTATATATACTAATGAACCCAAGAGAGCCTTTTTTCATCTGAAATCAGAAACCCTAGCCCCCCTCTCTCCCCTCAAACCCTAGTTCTCACTTCTTGGTGATTTGGGAGGAGCTTTGAAGGGTTTTTCAGCAGATTTTTGGTGGATTCAGCGAGAGGGATCATCTTCCTTCAGATCTAGGGCTTTGTTCTCATCAGAGGCGAGTAACATCTCGCCCAACTTCTTCCCTTTTATGTTTTCATGTTTAAATTTGAGTTTTAATTCGGTTTCTTGGGCCTAAAATGGTATTTTTATAGATAAAATAGATCCTTATGACATATGGCATGATAATCAAAGGTTTCAGTTTTAAAAACACACTAACGAACTGTATTAAAGAGATCTAGATCTGAAAATGGTTTTAAAAAGAGTTAATTTCTGTTTTCATTGAATAAACAATATTTAAACCATGTTTTTCTATGTTTGGGACCTTGATGATAGATTTTAAATGTCTAATTTCGTTATCTTTTGTTCTATGACTTTGTAAAAGTGTTAGATTTACATTAACATAGAAATCAGCGAATTTGGTTATGATTTGCAGCTGACAGAAACCCTAACTGGGCTTCTGTCTACTTTGCGGTCGATCACGGTGGACGCGATGGTCGACCGCTCTGTAACATTTCCAGCAGAGAAGTTTCTGCTCTTTGAGCGGTCGACCGGCATGACCTCAGCGGTCGACCGCTGCTCAGTTTTAAGCCCAGTGAATCTCGGCTCTGTGAGCGGTCAACCGGAATGGACTCTGTGGTCGACCGCTGCACAGTTTTGTGCATACTGACTTTTTGTTGATCTTTTCGCGTGTTCGAGTGATCACCTCATTTACCTCCCACTAGTTTGCGATGTTAGTGACTTATCTACACATGGGGGTTGACTTTTAACATAAATTTAGACCCGCACATTGAAACTCGTGCAAGAGTGGGATATGTATTCCTTTCCACATATGCTAGTGACAATTACACCTCTTTGTTCATAGTCCATGTGTTGAGCATACATTATTATTAATCCATGTGTTGGATACTTATCATCTTGGTCCATGTGTTGGACACACATTCTATTCAGTCCATGTGTTGGACATGCATTACTTTTAGTCCATGTGTTGGACATTTTTGCTAAACCATGAGCATGATACACATTTGAGTTTGGAACACGATATATTGATAAGTTGGGACATGATAGCTACCTAGGCTGAGCATGACACTCATTGTAACTTTGTAACTTTGACATAACTATGATTATTGGTAGAGATGGGATTGTTGTCTTCTCTTTATTGTTCATGTATTAGACTCCGGGTTTGGTACTTAGGGATTTTCAATTTGAGATACAAGGTATATACATGAGGGTTTCCTTGTTTGGATTATTTCGCTCGACGTACCTATGCTCGTGTTGAAATTTTCTAAGTATTAAAATCCATTATATTTTAGGATAATTGATTTTATATATAGCTTGTGATAACTATATTTTTCATGTACAACGAGCCCTCTCCCTTGGGGTTGGTTATGATGTTGCTCGCTAGCACTTTGACGCTCGTTATCCCCCCCTTTCAGGTGACGAGTCAGGAGCCCGGAGAGTCGTAGGTTGATGGCGACACACTCTAGTGTTCAGCTATCCATTCTAGCTATGTATTATTTTGGAGCTCTACTGTAGTTGTTATTAGACATTTGAGGACTACTCTCTAGATGTTGTAAAGGCTGTATGCCTTATATCCTTTACTCAGA
Organism: Asparagus kiusianus; assembly: GCA_022839385.1. Classification (NCBI taxonomy): domain Eukaryota; kingdom Viridiplantae; phylum Streptophyta; class Magnoliopsida; order Asparagales; family Asparagaceae; genus Asparagus; species Asparagus kiusianus. The sequence goes on along the minus strand of BQKN01065643.1, from coordinate 185,311 downwards.
CATTTTGTATTTTGAGACTTGTTGAGAACTCCAGTTATTCTACTTCAGTCATTGACTATGTATTCATGTATGTTGGATGATGAGATATCTATGTGGTTGTTATAATTTCATCAGTTATCATTTGTGTTATCTTTTACTTGCTTTTGTACCTACACCTATTGTTGACTCTACTAGAGGGGTGTTAATTGTGATGGTGAAACATGTTATTGCATGGTGTGGTGCATGGCAGGTTTGATATTCTTGGTTTCACCTTGGACTGCAGCCTTGTGTGAACCCAGGGGCGTCACATAGTATTAGAAGCAACCACAACATGTTGCTTCCGAACACATTGCCCTTCCAAAAATGCAATCTCAAGCTCCCTTTCAGTTATATTTTTCTGAAGAGCTTCATACTTATAAGCTGCCTCAGCCTTAAAATCATCAAAGGTTGATGTAATCTGAGTAGTAAGATCAGCATAGCGCAGCTCCTCTAAAGCTTTCAAGTCCTTTTTCAATCGAGAGACATTATCAGAGCAGTGCTGAAACCATTAAGCGTTGTCCACATATTGGATGCTGCTCAGAGAGTTCACGAATATTAGCCTGAAAGAATCAAATGAAGCTCATCCAGTACTAACTTCCTCAATCGTTGTCTTCATCATGTCCTCCAACTGCCTCATAAGAATTTTAAGTATGAAAGGAATGACCATCGGACTTAGAAGCGACAACGGACATCACTGGGGCTCCTGAAGTTGTAGATCTCAGTGTAAGAACGGTTGGTGACGATGGTGAAGAAGTCGGAGAAGTCATTACAACATCCAATTGTGAAGGACTTGAAGGTAGAACCATAAGCGCTCCTGCCTGGGCTGAGCTTAGCATACTCTCCATCTCCGCAGGCTTGAGAGAGATCGTTAACGGAGGGGATTTCTCTTGCAAAGGAATTACTGTTGTCTGTGTTTGCTCTGGGAGAGAAGTAGCTATTGCCTGTTGGTCGGGAGGAAAAGTCGTGTCAGCGACGTCATGAGTTGGAGAGTCTACACAAAAAAAGCAGTTAGTATATAAAAAGGAAAATATCAGAAAGACCAGAGTGGATAATATTTACCAATAGGGGAAGGAGGGACGTCGATCGACGCCTTGTCAGAAGAGAGTTGTGGTGGAATATCCCAATCACCGAGATTATCACCACTATCACTTTCCTCCCCATCGGTACCGTCATCGTAGGAAGAGGTCTCATAATCCACTTCTTATTCACCATCTGCAGCCGAGGGTCCAGGAGAACTCACGATTGTGTCTGCCTTAATCATTATGCCTGTTGTTGGGCTAGGGATAGTAGCCCCCATAGGTGGCAATAACACCGAAACGGCAGGAGACTGATTTTCGCTAGGCTTTTTAAACTCAGCCACTGTAGGTTCATCTGTGGGAGACCTAACCCCTTCAGATCAAGACGCTGTAGGCATCGCCTCTGTAGTTGGAAGAGTGGCATCTAAGGCTTGACTCGAAAATGGTGAAATAACAGGGTCCATTATGGGGAAAGACTCTGCATCCCCAGCAAACGACTCATCTTTGCCCTCTTCCTAGTCCGAGAGATGATAGAAAGAAAATTCGCTTGATAACGCAGGACCCCTGGAGCAAAGTCCAGTGCGAAGGGGACGACTTGTAGCAGCAGATTCCTATTTTTCCTCCCTCCCAGTGGACTTAAAAACATCCGCCATTAATTTCTCAGAAGGAGAGTCTATTAATAATTTTCTACGAGTACGTTTCTCGTACTGAACTGCTTCCTCATCAGTAAGACTCCTTTTCTAGCTGTCCTTGTTCTCGGAGTTTCGGCAGCCCTAGGACTTACTGCTGGAGCGCTCTCTAGGTAGGTCTCCATCTCCTTCTTTAGCTTCATTCTCATAAGATAAGAACTCGCTAATTCCTTTCAGATGAGATACTCATGATCCTCTTCTAGATGAGTACATTCTTCTAATTTCCCGTAAGCCGGACAAATTCAGCCTATACTCAGGCATCTTAGAAGCCGTGTGATACCAATTGCAGAAAGCCATAGAAAGGAGAGAATTGGGTGTCTTATGAGGTAACCTGAATATATCTCTAGTGCAGCTTGCTGTGGAATAGTACCAGGCCCGAGCTCCTTCATATAGATTACCAACAACTACAAGCTGACACCGTGGATTCCCAATGTATAATTGATCATACCCAAACTGTCAAATGAACCTGTACGGTTGGTACGGCTTAATCATGCATTTCTCACTCTGCCTGATAGGGAGATTATCTAATCTAATGTTAAGTAACTAGTGGAAGACTCCTTCGTCTAATCGAGTGAAACCATTCGGGCCAGCTGTGTCTTGAAATACCTGCCTATAACCCCCACCTTCAAAGTCTAGGAAGCAGCGGAATATCTGATAGTTGAGGTCTCTTGACAAGATTTGACAAACCCTTACTACATACGTGCCCTCCTAGGTAGCTTCTTCCAATCTCTGCACGAAGGGGACGAATTCGTCGTCCGAGGAATATGATGCACTCATTAAATGAGGACAATGAGATACGTACCATGCCATCAGATAAGTATACGGCAATGGTACTCGAGGATTAGGAGTTATCAAAATTTTCATCTCTCCAGAGCCTGTCTCTTTCACCTAAATGAATTCGAGGCATAACTCCCTTAAACCGTACTATAAACAACATGTCATAGCCGAAAGTATTCACGTGCCTCCCATGGGCTAAGATAACAGCTGGGTAGAGTACTTGTACTACTACAACGTCTATCAGCTTGGTAGGGACGACACATCGTTTTAGCCATAATATGAGAAAATCTGCCAACAAGGCCATGTCAGAAATGGGAGTAGCAGCTTGATGGTGAAAGCTTTCGAACTCAGTCTGAGCAAGAAAACCATCTTCTAATCCCTCATTGACATAATGAATTGTTGCATCATTGATCAAAGCATGAATAGTCTCAGGGGTTCTCACTCCGACGAGACACAACAACAACTTTGTGAGATAAATTCTGGAAGAGATATTCAGCCCAGGATAGCTGCTTTATGCCATGTCCTTGTGCCCCCGTCAATTGAGTGCAGATTTGAAAATAACATATTACTTCCCATAGGGTGTCATAGACCTCAGGGCTTTTCTTCTTTAAAATCCTAAGCTCACTCGATCCTGGAATGAACTCTTCATAGGGTAAATCTCCAAAGGAAAAGCCGGAAACGTCATACATTTCGTGGAGGCAAACCCTAATTCCCCTACTGGAGTAAAGAATGTACACGTCTCTGAGTTGTATTTCTCCAAAATAGCATAAAAATTGTAATGATTGTAATCAATACCATATCCGGTAGCCATTATAGGGTAGCTGAGTCCAGATCAAGCTAACATCCCCTCTAACTCTTTCAGCACAAATTCCGTCATCCTTTTCCACCACCTTGCTTTAGTGGAATGTACCCATTCGGGAGTTCTAAATACTAAAGAAGGAAAGTCCCCTTTCATAGCCAAAAATCTCTGCATGAAGGTATTGGCTAGACTATCTATTTCTCCTACTGGGTATCCCCTTGAGAATAAGCATGACTCTAAGGCTGACACCTGTCGGTTGTAACCTAAGTGTATGCCTGTATAAGTCAAAACCCTAACTGCTACCCCATCCTGCTCTCTAACAAGATCCCAATTCATATGTCGGGAGATGGAGGCACATTGATAATAGGAGATAGGGAACATCCTATGCATATCGGGAAGAAAGAAGCAACGATCCCCTATTTGCCTCAATCACTTGTAATGTCCACCATGTACGATTTCTTTCTGGATGACAACATTGTCCCAAACAGAAATGTTGGCTTAGTGAATTTTTTGCGAGATTCAGTTTCAAACTTGGCATCTGTAACTAAAATCCTGAGTACAACTGGCTAGCTTGGGTAATTAGAGTGACACGTTCTTTGTCAGCATCTTAAAAAATTAGGAGTTCCTGACATAGATTAAATTGCATGTTCAAATCCACACAGCCCTCACGGCCAAAGTGATGACGAAGAGTGAGAGGTTCATTGGTGTAAGGAACTACAAAAGAGAAAGGCACTCAATCAGCTAGCATGAAGACAAAACGAAAGAGACCTGACTTAATTACAGAGATTGAACTCTTTGTGAAAGAGGTCATACGTAGAGTTCAGACTCTGCGTCAAATATTTAAACACAGAGTTCAAACCCTGCGTTAAAATAGTGAAACACAGAAGTCAGATCCTACGTTAAGCATTCAGACGCACGTTCAGACCCTGCGTTAAATGTTTTTTTAACGCAAAAGTCAGATCCTGCGTTAAGCATTCAAACACATGATTCAGACCCTGCGTTAAATATTTTTTAACGCAGAAGTTAGATCCTACATTAATCATTCAAACGCTTAATCATTCAAACGCATAGGTCAGGTTCTGTGTTAACATTCAAACGCAGAGTCCAAGCTCTGCATTTCAAAATTCGAGCGTAGAGGTTGAACCCCAACGCTTTAAATTCCAAACACAGATGCCTAACTCTGCGTCACAACATCAGAACAAGTTTCCTCGTTGATCAGAACTTGTCGAAGCAAGTTTGGCTGCTACGAAAGTTGGCACTCACCACCGACGAGAGGAGTTCGTAGCGGCAGCACACCTACCTGAGCTGCAACACCGTCAATGACCGGAGTCAGTAGCGAACTCGGAGCAGCAGCGACGGCGGACTTGGGACGAGAGATAGTCTTCTTCCTAGGCGCCATTAAGGAGGATGATCAGAGAAGGTGAATAAGATTCGTCGGATTTTAAAATGAAGAATTTTCGTTAAGCCTTTCGGGGAAGAACGGAGGAAAGAGTCGAATGACTCTTGATTTGACCCCAGCGGTCTATTTATAGACAGCTATGAGCTGTCGAATCAGGACGAGATTCTAAGCTAGAATCCCACCAAACGTGACCTCTGCATCCGTGTTGGTTGAACTTCTGAACACAGAGTTCACCCTTGTGTTTCAATTCTCAAGTACAAAGTTCACTTATGCGTTTTAAACGTCACAAAAGGAACGTCTCAATGACCGAGGCTATGACATAGCTTTAAATAAATAAAGAGAAGCTAACATTGGCCATCAAAGTGACCAAAGCCGAGAAGAAACTGGCTTATAATAAGCAACTATGCAGCCTTTTGGATGAGTACAGATAGGTTACAGTCAATGATGATTGAAATCATCGAGTTCGATCCGTCGCGCAACTCATTCTTCTGAATGGCTTAACATTCCAATAAAGATTAACAAAGCCAAAAGATGCTCAACCTCACTGAAGAAGACCTCGCTAATAAGTTTGCAGTTGGCGTTTCTATGATAGCGTCACTATCATCGAATCTTTTATTACTTAAAGCCCGTAGCTGCACGTCGAGTGTTCATTAATACCTACAAGAATTTTCTGGACACTGAATACACATCTTCGTAAGTTGAATGGAGTATCTTAAGGACCTAGACAAAATTTGAAGAATACACCTCTTCACAAGTTGAGTGGAGTATCTCAAGGATCCAGACAAAATTCGAAGAATACACCCCTTCGCAAGTTGAGTGGAGTATCTCAAGGACCAAATTTGAAGAATACACCTCTTCACAAGTTGAGTAGAGTATCTCAAGGATCCAGACAAAATTCGAAGAATACACATCTTCGTAAGTTGAATGGAGTATCTCAAGGATCCAGACAAAATTCGAAGAATACACATATTCATAAATTGAGTGGAGTATCTTAAGGATCCAGACAAGTTCGTTATCATCTTCGTCCTTGTTTGGTTCAATAACGATGGGCTTTAGTTTGTTTGACTAAGTTCATTGTCATCAAGACGCAAAAGTTACCTTGTTTGCTTTAAAAAAGTTGAATCACCACGTTCCGACAACCAGGTCCATGATGTCTTCGAATCAGACGGAGTGAGCAATCAATCAAAAAAATTTCGGGATCCAAAGTATTCCGGAAATGCGTCCCAGTCAACCATGAACTTTTAAAAACTTTGGAGGGGATTCTGTAGACCGTCTAAAAATCACAATAGATAGCTGATCCCTGTCAAACCTCAACCAACAGTCTTGACTAAGAAGGTTATAATCAGACGACTTTCATGTCAACAAATGAAAGCTGCAAATGGAGGATTTTTCACATAGATCAAAAGGAGTTATAATTCAACAACCCTTCCGACGACTGACGAAAACTCTATTTAGTGGCTTTTACCATCAACTGTGAGAGTTACAACCTGACGACTTTCACACCTCAAAATAGCTAAAGCGAAGATTACTGAACAATGGACTTTGCAACACTTTACAAAAGAGGTTACAAGTCATTAGCCCCTTCTAAACGTATAATTCACCTTTGTAATTCAGTTTTTGAAACGTAGGCGATCCCTACGCTTTCGACCTTCAGCAAACGAAACGCAAGCGGCCCATCCTTTTTCAATCTTTAGCAGATACCCAACTTTGCTTCTCAAGTCTAAGACGTAGAGTTAGGACTCAGAACGTAAGCGGCCCCTGCGTTTTTAATTATCAACAAGCACCCAACTCTGCGTCTCAAGTCTAAGACGCAGAGTTAAGGCCTATAACACTGATTTAAGTGTTTGACTTGTTCAAACACAAGCTGAACGGACTTAGAACCATTTATCCCACATCTTGAGGGATTCTCCCCACGTTGGAGCAGATTTAGAGGTTGGTTACACCCCTTATCCCCCTATAAATAACCACATTACTCAACCGAGTAAAGGGGTTAGATTTTTTTAGATCGGATCATCAATGAGATCAGCTAGAGGGAAGTTCTTGGCAACAAGAAGATCTTGGAGAATATACCAGCAACAAAGGGTCTGGATACTTAGCTTATTAACCGATTATTCGGTTCAAACAACTCTTTTTTCACAGAGTTTGACACTTGTTTGAGTTACAAAACTCGTTTAAGAGTTCTTAATCAAGCTTGCCCCGCAAGTTAGTTGTTCCAGTAAGATAAGACGTTCGGATCATCAACGGAGAGCAAATTCGACGCGAGCATTCGAAGGAGGCACTCTATCGCCACCGTGAAGAACCCAGAATTAAACAAAGAGGAGAATTCAGATCAATTCTTTTCTCTTTTGTAATCAAAAATCCAAATTGTAATTAAGATTGGGAGATTTGTAAACATTCTTTTTCTAAGTGGTTAGAGAGAATAAAACATTTAGTTCTTTCATTTTTCATTTCACCAAATTTGCACCAAACAATAAGCTAGATTTGTTTTTCTCAATTCATCTATATCCACATCAGCATTATTGATACCATCGTACACTCCTATTCTATCCTCATCTCCTGTGTCACCTTCACTCCTTTATGAAGTGAATTCAACTAATACTTTGGACATGACTACTCTTGCTTTCATTTTACCGACTGTTGCACTACCAACACCATCAACATCATTGTCGCCGCAGCCCTCGCTGCTGCCACGATGCAATCTTGCTGAAAATCGTCACCCACCTCCAAGATACTCTCACTTAACCAATTTTTATTCACCCTAGTTTGTATCATTTCTTGCTACTATACATTGTTTACAGGAACCAAGATCTTGTTGAGAGGCAGTGAAGTACCCCGAATGGCAGCAAGCTACACAGAGCATACCCATGCATGAGATCTTGTTCCTTTACCACATAATGCTCGACTTATTAGTTGTAAGTGGATATTCAAAATCAAAATAAAACCTGACAGTTCCGTTAAGCATCACAATGCACGTCTTGTTACATGTGGATTTTCTCAGAAGTATGGTATCGATTATGAGGAGACTTTTGCACTAGTGGCCAAAATCACATCTATTCGCATACTTGTTGCTGTTGTGACTAGTTAACACTGGGTTACATGAGGTGGATGTGAAGAGTGTCTTTCTCAATTGTGAGCTTACAGTGACCGTTTACATGCAGCCATCACCCAAGGTTGATGCTCCTTCCTGTCATGTGTGTCACCTTCTACGTGCTCTCTGCAACCTCAAACATGCCTCTCGAGCTTGGTTTGAGTGCCTTTGAAAGTCTGCCCTATTTATTGGATTAATGGAAAGCTCGGAGGATTATGCGATGTTTTATTGTACTTCTTCTTAGGATCAAGCCAATTGTATGTTGACGATATGATTATTACTGGGGATGATATATATATCTAATTCTTCTTAGGATATTTGTGTCTCTATTCCTTCTCCTATTCCAAATATCATATTGACACATGATTATAGTTCTCATCATACATCTCTTCCTTACATAACTTCAAAGAATATGTTCATAAAGGCACAAACTATTGCTTAGTTGCATTATCTTTTGTCCAAACTTTCGGTGTTTCATCTACCTTAAGTTTGCCTTGGGGGTTTGGTTGGGGGGGGGGGGGGGTGTGGGGTGGTTGGGAAGGGGGCCGTGTTAAGAAAGTTTGTATCTATGTATGTATTGGTCCCATAGTGACCCACTTAGGCCCATGTGTCGTCTAGAAGTATGAGTTCTATTACAATTAAAAGCCATGTATTGTCTATATATTTGCATCATATTCTCAGATCAAAACAATAACACAAATTGATTTCTACTAATTGTCACAGAGAATGGATTTGGTGAAGAAATCCGTTCTTCTGGTCACACTGATAGAGATGGACCCAATAGAAATGAAATCCAATGCCTCTAGTTGCGTCGATGGAGATGGACCCGAGAGAGATGCACCCATCGTCTGTGAAAATTGATTCACCATCTACTAACCTCATCTAACTGACAATCATAAAATAATAACATGGCTACCAACATCCGTAAGATCTTAACAATACGTGACATCATCCACCATTTGTGGACTAATTTGACTCCCATTTGAGCCAACCACGATTAACATAACAAAGGACTACCGATGCCCATTTAATCTTCCATTTCCTCATAAACCAAACCGTACGTACGTACCTAATTAGATCTAAATCAAATTAAACCAAATGGTCAAACTATTAGACACTATCCCTAGTTTTTTCAACTTCATCGCCCTTTTTTAACATTTTCCGATTTAAACTAACTCTCATGAATAGTTAATATTCACACTACAAACAAATGAATACGACCTGAAAATAACTTTTTTTATTATGCAATAAGAAATGTATATACCCAAATTCTCATTCATACATGCGTACTACCAAGTAGGCAAACATAAAGGACCTTTTAAAGTCCCATCTTTGCCCATCTTTTTCAAAGCATAGCACCATGGGATGAGAAGTTGGGCATGCTGAGGAATTAATAAGAGCAAGTCATCACTATTCTTTTGGTACTTTGGACTTTAGACACTCTCCCTCAACTTGAGCAGTGGCTGCAGCCTTAAAGTCATACATAAGTCCAGAAAGATAGCAATGCTGTCAACTATAGGAATCAAATCAATGCAGGGAGGCAGAAGAACCAATCAAGTGACTTTTTTTTTTTTTTTTGCAGAGATTGGCATTAAAATTTAGCGCATGGGGAGTATTCAAAGGCATTGAAAGCTAAAAATCAATTGTTGTGTTTGTGACTTTGAGGCAGAGTGCAGCAGGACCTGTAACGGTACTAGACTCGGATGTGAGTTGCTTGACCTAGGGACAGGCAAAAGGGGTGGCTGGGACCAAGGTTCAATGGGTCAGACCGGGTCGGGCCTGGGTCTGGGTCTAGGTCTGAGCGTGTGTCACGGGCTGATTCTTTCACCTCAAACCTCACTCGAACCCGTGCGGCACTTAGTCACTCTTTCCCTCACTAGA
>BQKN01065643.1:121117-151296 GCA_022839385.1 Asparagus kiusianus | reverse complement strand
AGAGAGAGAGAGAGAGAGAGAGAGAGAGAGAGAGAGAGAGAGAGAGAGAGAGAGAGAGAGAGGAGGGCAATTTTGGGTTTCTGAAAAAATTCTCTGTATGCTGTCTTAGAACTTTAAACTGGGGCTGAAAATAAGTGCTTTATGTAATAAGGGCTTTGACACACAAAAAAAGTATGGGGGGCCTGGTCACAACGCCTTTATTTTTTTGGGGCCTAGACATAATTTTCCCAAAAATAAAATATGCGAAATTTTGATAAGAAAATCAATCATACTATTAAACATTTATAATTATACAATTTACAAATATAAATATCATACAAATAAAATGATAAAAAAATCTTTGTTATTAATCACTAACAATTATAATTTTTTTTAGAATTTATCATATCACAATAGATGAATACATTCCAACTAGGTTGGCACATACTCATCCATATCACTATCATTTGTAACTTTTTCTAAAATAAAAATTTACAGCTAAGAAATAAAAATTACAAACTAATTAATAATTTCTACTCTCTAATCTTTATCTCTTTCTCCTAATGTCAACTCATCAAGTCTATCTTTAACACTAGTCATCCGATCAATTCCTTGAGTTCTCTTCTCGGATCTTCATCAATCTTGTAAGCACATTACTGTCTGGACGATAGACGGATCTAACGATATTCTGTGGTCATCAATCAAACGTTCTGATATGCTGAAAGCGAATTCCGAAACTACTATAGAAACTTACACTGTTAGTAAGTCATGAGTCATGATGGAAAGTATAGGATATAAAACTGTTCCATATACTCTTTACCATTGTAAAAAATCGAAATCACTATTTTGATCGTTAACTAAAGGTGTAGTTAAATATTGTTCAATTTTAGAAATTTGGGTTGATGATGATCCAGATCCAAATACACCACCAGTTAGCCTCGTTATCATTTGCCGCCTATCAAAACTCTTACCTTTGCCCTGACTTGAACTCGTAGAAGTAGAAGTTGTAATTTGATGTGTACCTGCACCATATCTACCTGCATACTCTACATATAACTTTTGAAAATAGTATTTAATAGTAGTATGATGAGTAAGAGCTGTAACAGGACCATCATCAATGTCTATTATCATGTTCTTATATAAATTATTTACTAAATTTTGAAGGTCAACATCCTTCAAATATGGATCAATAAGAACTCCAAAACCAAAAATAATAGGAATATGCCTAAAATACTTATTAAATTTACTTTCCATTTAAAAAATCACATTTTCAAAATAATTATCCATACGATAATTATTAAAAAAAGTTTGAATATTTAAAACTTGTAAAGTAGCTTTGATACGAGTTGCCGTGCAAGCACCCTTTGGTCGCGAAATTACCAAAAGGTGGGTTGAGAAGAAGATAACTAAAACACAAGATAATTCAGTATGGCGAAGAAAAATACCTTCTTCTAGATTATGAAGAACAAAAGATTATAATCTCTCCCTCATAATCTCACTAGAATCGAGAACAACCTCTCAATCCTCTCTAAACCTTAATACAAAGATTAGAATCTCTCTCTGATCTAAGATCATAAAACTGATATTTAGAAACCCTAAACAACCCTTTATATAGGTGTACAAATGTGGATGACAATTTGGTAAATAACTAAGCTCAAAACCAATAGGAATTCGTGTGAAGAGAAACCCAAACGAATCAAAAAACTATCGATGAGTCGACTCATGACTAAGATGAGTCGACTCGTCCGAAACTGGACAAAACACAAAAACCAGCAATGAGTCGACTCATAACTGAGATGAGTCGACTCAGACCTCATATGAGTCGACCCATAACTGATGAGTCGACTGGTCAGAGCCGAATTGCTAACAGGGCTGGAGTTCTTGAGTCGACTCATGACAGGCATGAGTCGACTCAACCTGATGAGTCGACTCATGTACATGTATGAGTCGACTCACGAGTTAAAAACTGGATTCTTCGAATCTACTACTCACTGTCTCGTTCCACGATTTCTCCTGCGTTCCACTGTACTGTTTGACACATCTGTTCTCATGCTATCATGAGAATCATCTATCCTCAAGCTCCCATGAGGATCGCTAAGTTCCAAAGAGAAGATACACCCGTATCAAGCTTGAATAATAGTTGGATAACAACAATCAGATAATAATATAGTAGCATCATAAAAAACTTATAACATTTCTTTTACACTATATATAGTTGTCTATTCTTCATTAGTATTCCATACATACTACCAGAGCTAGAACTAGAAGTATAAAAAGTAATAAAATTATTTATAATTTTTTTATATTCTATTGCTATATTTAATATTACATAGGTGGAATTCCAACTATGGTCAAAATGGACTTAGGTTTCAAAGTTTTTTTTACACGATTATTTTCATCTTTTAAGTCTTTGTTCAGAAGCATTATGAGCATAAGTTATAGTCCTAACCTTTTCTATCATGAGTTTAATTTCATCAAATACACTTTGAATAATTAAATTAAAAATATGATACATGCATCTAATATAAAAAATATCACCCTGATATGGCAATATTAAAGATGATTTGATATGATTTATAGCTACATTATTTGCTACGCCCTGCTTCCCAAAATACCGAGGAATCGGAATGTGAACAAGTCTGTGACGTATTAGATTAAGGAGAATAAATAAAAATAAATATTTCTCCTCAACCTAATATGCTAAGCGTCAAGAAATAAATATGAATGCACATGTTCCCGATCACAATTAGTAAGAATATAATAGACAAACTAAGAATAGAATATCCATATCACAAGTGAATATCATCCAAGTCATAATATTCGGGTCAACATGCCCTGGTACAAATCTATCTAACTGAATACTGAAGGAATATAAAATACATCGATCAAGCGGGAATGAAAGGTGCTATAAAAACTAAAAGGAATAACTAAGCTTCGGCTTCTTCTTCATCTTGGTCTATAAAGCACTCCTGCTGAGAATCCTCTAGCCCCTATACAATTTCGAACTGAGGCTGTCTGTCTCCTAAATCTGACGTACAACCCAAGAGAACAGGAGTACGTCAGCATGCATGGTACATGACAAGATCCTACAAAGAAAAATAGAAACGGTCGAACGACCAATGCAAAAACAGTAATAATAATAATAGAAGCATACTGCTAGAATACTAATAATCTAAATACAATCAATCATTAGAATATAATAATTAGAAGAATCTAAGAAAATCAACCAAGTAACAAGATCATGCAGCTAGCGATCAGAATAATCATCCAAGTAACAAGGTCATACAACAAGATAGAACTAAATCTTAAAAATCTACAATAAGAGACGTAGTACGTCAAGCGAAATAATCCAAATAAGAAAACGCTCATGTATATACCATATGTCTTAAATTATAGATAATTAAATATTAATCACAATCTATGTATGAAAAAATACAACTGGCCTACATCTCACAAGAATTCATAATCACCTTAAGTAACAAGGTCATGTAACTAGTCATTCTATAACAGGTCACTGGTCACATCTCACACAGAGTCAACGGTCATATCATCGGATAACTGACTGTTTACAAATCCTCTACGTGCATCCAAACCCACGAAACGGTTCGGTGAGAGGACTACACGTAATCCGATTTTGGCCTGGTTCGAACTCAAGCAAAACTCGGGTGACGAAACGATTTCACTGACCAAGTGCGAAACAATTCACTTGGACCAACAAACCAACCCAGTATGAAGCGGTTCACTGGTGCGAGTCTGGAAGATACATCAACAGCCTTATCCGATCACATGAACCATGACTTTTCCATCCCAACTCTCTTGTATTTTCTAAGTCAACAACACATAAGCCTCTAGGTCTTATTCATGTCATACAGGTCACTATAGTCATAAACTCCTAATGATTCTCAATCACAACAAGGAACAATAAATGCAGCTAATGCTATGCAATAAAATCATAACATGTCACGTAATTGAAATAAGAATCATGGAATCGGCGGATGATTTGCACATAAAATGTCGCGGTCAACAACCACCAATCACACGATCATAAACTATATTAATTCAAAATAAATATTTCTTTTACAAAATAAATTCCTTTCAAATTACCTCTCACCATAATTATTCTAAAAATAATCTCTTAAAATAATAAATTCATAAATTCAAAATAATATTTTTACAAGATAAATTCTTATTAATTCAAAATAGTCTATTTTCTCAAAATAAATTCTTTTAAAAATATGTATCATTCTAAAATGATTTCCTTCCACAAAATAAATTCAAAAAAATTATAATTATTCTAAAAATAATATTTTTTATATAATTACGGTTCATTCAATATTATTCATCAATCCTATGCATATAATTGTTAACAGATATAAAACTCTAATAAAACAATTAAAAAAGGTAAATTCGTACGTACGACAAATATAAGAATTAAAACGAAACTAAATGAGAATTGGGATCTTACCTCGGGAATATTGTCAAGGATGTCGTAGAGGACAGTGGGGGTCATCGGGTGGCTGTACGGGTCACAATGGGTTTTGCGGCTCATCGGAAAATCAATTGTGTGATATAATACAAAAAGGGAGGCGTTAGTAATGATTAGCGATATTCGAAGCGTTATAACGAGAGGTAGAAAATAAGCCTAAGAGAGAGGGAGATACCGTATGATAGACAATATAAAGCGCTACACACCGGCGAAGATGATGGTGAAAACGGAGACCGAAGGTGGCTGGAAAACACGTGCGAAGTCGACACAGGGCTGTTATTTTTTGCTCACTGCTGTCATTGAGTAAGGTTTCGAACATTACCGAGAGAGATAAAGAATGAGTTAGAGCATGATATAAATCATAGGTGATAAGCAACATGTAGGACTACTCACCAGAGAAGAAATCGGTGGAAACGGAGATCGGAAGTGAGCGGAAAGTGCATGCGAAGTTGGCACAAAACTGCAAAAATTTGCTCGTTGCTCGGTCACTGTTCGGGCTCGTTCCTCGCTGTTCGGAGTCATTCCTTACTGTCCGAGCTTGCTAGAGGTGGTAGGAGGTTTCCGAGGTCATCAGGGTGTTTTGGTGGGCTTCGACGGGGCTGTGCAGGGATCCGACGGGGTTGCTCGATCAAGGAGGGGAGAGGAAACGGAGGTGATGGTGGTGCCTATCATCGAGATCGGTGATGGGAAGTAGGCGGGCCAGGGACTGGTTGTGTAAAACCCCGTAAAATATAGTGAATGAATTCTTATCGTGAAATATATGTTTATATCATAGATGAATGTGATAACAAGTGTTTGGGGATCAAATAAGTATATTTTATATGAGAGAGATCAAGTGTCGAGACCAGCACATACACAACAATGCACAAATAGGAGAAAACCTGCACGGTCGACTGTGGTGGTCGACTGTCATGCGCGTAGCAGTGACAGGAGGCCTCTGTCTCTTGCGCGGTCGACCGTGACGGTCGACCGCTGGGAGTTTTACCAGTTTTATTTTTTCTGGTCAGTTTGGGTTTTTGGGTCGGATTTGTGGACTCATATATTGTTGTAATTCGTGAGAGCCTCTTCTTCATCTGAGAAAAACCCTAGCAGTCTCCTCCCTCCCTCTTGCAAACCCTAACTCTTTCTTTGGGCGTTTCTTGGTGGATTTTGAGGAGTTTGAGCAAGGTCCAGCGATTTCCAGTGAAGGAGAACGTCTTACAACATTACTAAGAGTAGTTCATCACCCCTCAGGTGAGTTTCACCTCGTCCAATCCTATACCCATGTTTCTAATCATTTCTAATGATGTTTTCATATGATTTGTGAGCCTAACATGTTATTTTATATATAAAGATTGATTTATATATAATATATTACAAGAAGAACAAGTTTTCAGCTAATGAAGATTATTCACGATTTTTCTTAATACAGATCTGGATCTAAAATTGTTTCTAACTAGAGTTTTGAAAGAAAAATAATTATTTTCGAAGGTTTTGACACAAATATGCATGTTTAATTATGTTTCGCTTTGCATATAGTGACTAATCTATTTCTCACATGTTTCTTGATGTAATATATCATGTGTATAAGGTTGATAGTGGTTATAATTGTCGTACACAAATTTTTGTATCAAAACCCTCGTGATAGAACCTGTAGAGGAATTTCAGAACCTACGCGGTCGACCGTGGCGGTCGACCGCCATGCGCACAGCAGAAGTAGTAAGCTTCTGTCTCTTGCGTGGTCGACCGTGACAATCGATCGCTAGGCGCGCAGATGAGCAGAACCCTTCTGCTCACTACGCGGTCGACCACAGATGTTAGCGGTCGACCGTGAGCCCTATTTTTGTGCATGCCTTGTTGTTCACGTGCGAGTTGTGTGGCTAGCATAATATCTGGGTTATATGGGTTTGATATACACTGAGATTTGTATACATGAGTTAATTACAGATATGAGTTTTAGATTTATTCACCGGGCATGAGGGTGAACGATATATATGTGATTTCTGACACTATTTGCTTGTTACAGTCCTCGTGTTGGACTATAAGCTATCAAGTCTTCATGTTGGACTATGAACTATCAAATTCCTCATGTTGGACTATAAGTTATTAAAGTTCTCGTATTGGACTATAATCATCAAAGTCCTCGTATTGGACTATAATCCACTACAGTCCTCATGTTGGACTTTAAGCTATTGCATATCATATTTTGGACATTTATTCATTTCAGACCACGAGTTGAGTATATATTTGACATATCACAGGTCATTGATATTTTGGTTGGAGATGGAGTTATTACTCCATGTTATAGCTTTTGGATTTGGTATTTAGCTATTTACAATTTGAGGTAAGGGAGACGTACCTATGCTCGTGTTGTAAATTTCTAAACATCAAACCTCTATTTTATTTTCACAGTCAATGTTTGGCTATCTATATGTATTATCAGATATTTTCTTATCCTTCTAGCCCTTTTTCCCTTGGTGTTGGTTGAGATGTTACTTGCTATAGTGCTTTGACGCTCGTTGTTTCCCCATTTTCAGGTAACGAGCTAGGTGCACGGAGAGCTGTAGCTTGATGGAGTCACTCTAGTTATTATTTATAGTTTCTACTAGCAGTTTATGTTAGAACTCCACAGTAGATGTATTTATAATATATTTGAGTATTTATTCTAGTTTTGTAAAGGCAATGTGCCTTAATATCAGTTCGGTTGATTTCTTATGTCGAGACATTTGTATTCAGATCAGATGTTTCTTTTTTAGAGACTTATCCATTTATATCAGTGAAAATGATTATTCTTCTGAACATCTGTTGTTTAATACTCATTTTATATATTCTCTATTACCTGTTCTGTACTTACAACTGTTGTTGATTCCACTAGATAGATAGTAATTGTGATGGTGAAACGTGTTATTGCACGGTGTAGTGCGTGACAGGTTTGACATTCTTAGTTTTACCTTGGACTGCAGCCTTGTTAAGACTAGGGGTGTCACAGTTGGTATCAGAGCTCTAGTTCCAGTATCCTTAGGATCATATTGTGTCGAGTCGTGGAGTTAGAGTAAGGTTTCTTAAGATTTGTGTATAGAGTCTGTTAGAAATTCTAGAATGAGTGAGGATGTTATATGCACGTATTCGAAAATTATAAATATTTTTTTTGTAATATTAAAAGTATTTGAGTGAATGATATATGATATAAATTTAAATTTGTTTTGTTCGAGGACTTACACAAACTTTTCTCTATATGCTCAGATGGCCGAACGTGGTAGACCTCACACTCGGAGAGCTGGTCAGACAGAGCCGCAACAGGCTCCACCATCACCGCAGCAGGCTCTACCCGAGCTGCAGTAGGCTCCCCAGTACTTGATAGACTTGATGGCTCTCATAGCCGCTAGGATAGTAGCACTTGAGGAGCTTGTGACGAATCATATCACACCACCAGTAGTTCCACCACCAGTAGCCCCAGCTATTTCGGTTGCGGAGGATTTTCTGGAGGTCACACCCATACCTACCATGCAGACAATTGCAGATAGAGCAGCTGAGCAGGAGACTTGGCTCCGCCTAGTGGAGAGAAACCAGAAGATGAGGACACCAGAGTTTCAGGGATCATCAGATTCTCTTGCAGCACATAAGTGGAAGGAGGATGTAGGCAACATTCTCGATATACTTAATGCGACATTAGTTCAGAAACAGAGGCTGGCATCTTATAGTCTCAAAGGAGATGCGGGGAGATGGTATCGACTACAGTTCACTTCAGATCAGAGAATGACACTCACCGGGGAGAATTTCAGCTACTTCTTCGATGAGAAGTATATCTCTTCTGCGGCATGGGCCGGGAAAGAGCTTGAGTTGTCCAGATTATCTCAGGGAGACACGTTAGTAGCTGACTTTGAGAGCAAGTTTATGAGCTTACTTCATTTCACGGGCATGTGGCAGACCAGAGAGCACCAGGCTCAGATGTTTTTAGCAGGTCTTCGCCCCAACCTTCATCGATACCTCGTTTCTAGGAGGTTTTATTCAGTTCGAGAGGTAGCAGATGCTGCCACTTCTCAAGAGAATGAGTCAGCTATGTTCCAGAAAGATAAGGAAGGGAACACTAAGGAAAATGGCAATAATAAGAGGCCTTTTTAAGGACCCCACCAGCAACAGCAAGGCCCTCATAGGAGAGGACCACAACAGGATCAGAGAGCTCTCAGCAGCGCAAATTCCAGGGCACTTGTTTTAAGTGTCACAAACTTGGCCATAAAGCATCAAAGTGTCGTAGTACACCAGCAGGAGCCCAGCAAGGAAGAGGGCAGAATCAGCAGCAGAACAGATTTTAGGGCCGAGGTCAGGGCCAGCAGATAAGATTGGAGGCACCGCCAGTGGTACTAAAGATTAAGTGACATGTTCGTGTAGTTCAGGAGGTTCCTCAGGGGCAGGCAGTTCCATATGCTCCACCTCCAGCAGCAGAGCAATTTCCAGCTACAGGCAGAGTGTATGCAGTGGTTCCTCGTGATCATGACGCTAGAGGGGCTATAGTGGAGTGTACGTTCTCCGTGAACTCCTTTCCAGCCCGTATTCTTTTCGATTCTGGAGCTTCCCACTCTTTTATATCTTATGCTTTTATGATTAGACTTTAGCTCGTAGCTCAGCCTCTAGATGTTCTTTTGTCAGTTTCCACCCCACTAGGTGAGATGTCACTCTTGGAGAGCATTTGTAGGAGGTGTATTATTAGCTTAGACGAGTCCGAGTTTGTTATAGATCTGATAGTGTTGAGCATGTTAGAGTTTGATGTCATTCTTGGTATGGATTGGCTATCTTCCTACCATGTCAGTATCGATTGTTTTGCGAAAACAGTCAATTTGCGAGCGTCCGATGGGTCCGAGTTAGTTGTGGCCACCTCTCAGAGGAACCAGTTTGCAGAGTCATTACTAGCATACATTGAGGAGATGATGCTTCGGGATCAGAGTGCAGATATATACGAGACTAGAGTTGTCTTAGATTATTAGGATGTATTTCAGGACATACCTGGGTTTCCTCCTGTGAGAGAGGTAGAGTTTTGTATTGAGTTGTAGCCGGACACAGCTCTGATATCCTGAGCATCCTATCACATGGTACCTGCTGAGATGAGAGAGCTACAGACATAGTTGGATGAGTTGTTAGCTCAGGGCTTTATTCGTTAGAGCCATTCTCCGTGGGGAGCGTCGGTCCTCTTCGTGAAGAAGACGGATGGTAGTATGCGATTGTGTATCGACTACCGTGAGTTGAATAAAGTCACTATCCGGAATAGATGTTATCTGCCTCGAATTGATGACTTGTTCGATCACCTGCAGGGAGTGTAGTATTTTTAAAGATTGATCTTCGTTATGGTTATCATCAGTTGCGGGTTTGGGAGATGGATATTCCTAAGATCGCCTTTCTAACTTGATATGTGTCCTTTGAGTTTTTGGTCATGCTATTTGGATTGACCAATGCACCCGCTGTATTCATGGGTTTGATGAACTGGGTCTTCCGTCTATACTTGGATCAGTTCGTGATTGTATTCATCGATGATATTCTTATCTATTCGAGATCGGAGTCGGAGCACGAGCAACATCTGCGATTGGCTTTGCAGACTTTGAGGGAGTATCAGCTATATGCTAAGTTTAGCAAGTGTGAGTTTTGGATTTCCGAGGTTAGATTTCTTAGCCATGTTATCAGTAGAGAGGGTATAGTAGTGGGCCTAGCTAAAGTTTTAGCAGTTCTTGATTAGGAAGCGCCAAAGACGGTTACCAAGATTCATAGCTTTTTAGGGTTAGCTGGCTATTATAGGAAGTTCATTCAGAACTTCTCGAAGATTGCAGTACCACTTACACACCTTACAAAAAAGGGTGTACAGTTCACTTAGAGCATGGACTTCCAGAAGACCTTTGACACCTTGAAGACTAATTGACTATGACGCTAGTTCTTACTATTCCAAGCAGTAACATGATATTTATTGTATACACGGATGCATCGTTAGCAGGTTTGGGAGGTGTTCTGATGCAGACTCAGAGGGTAGTAGCATATATCTCACGTCAGTTGAGCGTGCATGAACATAACTACCCCACTCATGATTTGGAGTTAGCAGCGGTGGTATTCGCGCTGAAGGCATGGAGATACTATTTATATAGAGTTCAGTTCGAGCTATTCACAGACCACCAGAGTCTGAAGTACATTTTCTCCCAGAATGAACTTAATCAGAGGCAGCGGCGATGGATTGAGTTTATCAAGGACTACGAGTTCGCGCTTCAGTATCACCGGGGAAGGCGAACGTCGTCACGGCTTTGAGGTGCTCGTTGTATAGAGATCTTCTTACTCTTAGCCAGTTCAATTTTAGGTCAGAGATTGGCGGGACCAGCGCATACTTGGGAGCTATATCAGTGCAATCATCTTGGAGGGACAAAGTAGTCAGAGCTTAGTTGGAGGACTCTTGGATTCAAATCCGAAAGGAAGAGATTTCCAAAGAGCCTAAGGACGATTGGACTATTGGGGCAGATGGAGGCCTTCGGATAAAGGGTTGGTTGGTTGTGTCGGCTAGTGTAGAGCTGAAGAGGGAGTTGTTTGATGAAGCACATCGTACCCGATATACAGTACATCCAGGAACCACCAAGGTGTACAAGGACCTGAGGAGACACTTTTGGTGGAGTGGTATGTGTAGAGATATTGCAGAATATGTAGCTAAGTGTTTTCCTGCTAGCAGGTGAAGGCAGAGCATCAGAGACCACCAGGAATACTTCAGCCTTTACCCATTCCAAAATGGAAGTGGGCAGACATTTCTATGGATTTCACTATAGGGTTGCCGAAGTCGAAGAAGGGGAACGACTCAGTGTTTGGGTGATAGTAGATCGGCTGACGAAGTCGGCACATTTTATTCCAGTGAGGACTACTTATACTATAGAGACAAATACGAGGATATTTATCCGGGAGATAGTTCGACTTCACGGAGCTCCTGACACGATTGTATCAGATCGAGGACCAGTTTTCACCTCGTACTTTTAGAGGAGTTTTCAGGATTCATTCGGCAACAGGTTATTACACAGCAGTGTTTTTCATCCTCAGACAGACGGTCAGATAGAGAGAGTGAACCAGGTGTTGGAGGATATGTAATGGGCTCGTATCATTGATTTTCAAGATAGCTGGGAGGATCATATTCCATTGATAGAGTTTGCTTATAACAATAGTTATCAAACGACGATTTGTATGACTCCGTATTAGGTATTGTACGGAAGGCCCTGTAGATCCCCTATATATTGGGTAGAGTTAGAGGATAGATTATTACTTGGACCAGATCTTGTGAGGCAGACTACCGAAAATGTAGCATTAATTAAGGAGCGTATTCTAACCGCTCAGAGTCGACATAAGAGTTACGCGGATCGTAGACGTCGACCTTTGGAGTTTCAGGTAGGAGATTTTGTCATGCTGAAGGTATCGCCGAGGAAGGGTGTACAACGATTTGGTAGACGAGAAAAGCTTGTCCCGAGATATATTGGCTATTTTCAGATTGTGGAGCGAATTGGGGCTGTTTCTTATAGACTAGACCTTCCAGCATTAATATCTAGTGTGCACGACGTATTTCATATTTCTATGCTTAAGAAACACTTACATGACGAGGAGAGACAATGAGTATTAGATGCTCCGGAGATCGAGCTTCGGGACGATTTGACTACGATTGAGATCCTCGTTTGTATACTTTCTAAAGAAGACAAGAAACTTAGAAATAAGGTAATTCCTTTGGTGAAAGTTCAATGGAACCAGAGAGGCTCTGAGGAGATTTCTCGAGAGCACGAGGAGGATATGTGTCGCGATTACCCACACCTGTTTGAGCAGGTAAATGGTTTGGATTATGTTTTCTTATGTTTTATGATAATTTTGGATAGTCATATTTATCTTTAACACTAGAATGGGGGTATTATCACTTAACTCTTAACCATTTTGGATACATGGTATATATATAGGGGGTTCCTTGTTTGGATTTTTCGCCCGACGTACTAATTCATTTTTGTTAGGGATTAAGGCGTGAATACTCGCATTTTAGAGATGTGTATGTGGGAACTTAACTATTCCCGACGTGCTTTTCTTGTATTATTAATTTTTAAGATATGATTTCGGAATTTCAAGGATGAAATTCTTTTAAGGGGTAGAATGTAAAACCCCGTAAAATACAATGAATGATTTCTTATCGTGAAATATATGTTTATTTCATAGATGAATACAATAACAAGTGTTTGGGGATCAAACAAGTGTATTTTATATGAGAAAGATCAAGTGTCGAGACCAGCACACACACAACATGTACAAACAGGAGAAAACCTATGCGGTCGACCGTGGCGGTCGACCGCCGTGCGTGCAGCAGTGGCAGGAGGCCTCTGTCTCTTGCACGGTCGACCGTGGCAGTCGACCGCTGGGAGTTTTGCCAGATTTATTTTTTTGGGTTAGTTTGGGTTTTTGGGTCGAGTTTGTGGACTCATATACATTGTTGTAATTCGTGAGAGCCTCTTCTTTATCTGAGAAAAACCCTAGCAGCCTCCTCCCTCCTTCTTGCAAGCTCTAGCTCTTTCTTTGGGCGTTTCTTGCTGGATTTTGAGGAGTTTGAGCGAGGTCTAGCAATTTCCAGCGAAGGAGAATATCTTACAACGTTGCTAAGAGTAGTTCATCACCCCTCAGGCGAGTTTCATCTCGTCCAATCCTATATCCATATTTCTAATCGTTTCTAATGATGTTTTCATATGACTTGTGAGTCTACCGTGTTATTTTATGTACAAAGATTAATCTATATATAATATATTGTAAGAAGAACAAGTTTTCAGCTAATAAAGATCACTCACGATTTTTCTTAATACAGATCTAGATCTGAAATTGTTTCTAACTAGAGTTTTGAAAGGAAAACAATTGCTTTCGAAGGTTTCGATACAAATATGTATGCTTAATTATGTTTCGCTTTGCTTATAGTGACTAATCTGTTTTTCACATGTTTCTTGATGTAATATATCATGTGTATAAGGTTGATAGTGGTTATAATCATCACACACAAATTTTTGAATCAAAACCCTCGTGATAGAACCTGTAGAGGAATTTCAGAACCTGCACGGTCGACCGTGGCGGTCGACTGCCGTGCACACAGCAGAAGCAGTAAGCTTCTGTCTCTTTCACGGTCGACCACTGGGCGCGCAGATTCAGAACCCTTCTACTCACTGTGCGGTCGACCGCGGATGTTGGCGATCGACCGTGAGCCCTATTTTTGTGCATGCCTTGTTGTTCACGTGTGAGTTGTGTGGCTGGCATAATATTTGGGTTATATGAGTTTGATATACACTGAGATTTATATATATAAGTTAATTACAAACATGAGTTTTAGATTTATTCATCGGGACATGAGGGTGAATGGTATATATGTGATTTCTGATACTATTTGCTTGTTACAGTCCTCGTGTTGGACTATAAGCTATCAAACCTTCGTGTTGGACTATGAACTATCAAAGTCCTCGTGTTGGAATATAAGTTATTAAAGTCCTCGTGTTGGACTATAATCATTAAAGTCCTCGTGTTAGACTATAATCCACTACAGTTCTTGTGTTGGACTTTAAGCTATTACAGATCATATTTTAGACATTTATTCATTTTAGACCACGAGTTGAGTATATATTTGACATATGACAATCATTGATATTTCGGTTGGAGATGGAGTTATTACTCCACGTTATAGCTTTTGGATTTGATATTTAGATATTTATATTTTGAGCTAAGGGAGACGTACCTATGTTCGTGTTGTAAATTTTAAAACATCAAACTTCTATTTTATTTTCACAGTCGATGTTTAGCTATCTATATGTATTATCAAATATTTTCTTATCCTTCTAGCCCTTTTTCTCTTGGGGTTAGTTGAGATGTTACTCGCTATAGCGCTTTGACGCTTGTTGCTTCCCCACTTTCAGGTAACGAGCCAGGTGCATGGAGAGTCGTAGCTTGATGGAGTCACTCTAGTTATTATTTATTGTTTCTACTAGCAGTTTATGTCAGAACTCCACAGTAGATGTATTTATAAGACATTTGAGTATTTATTCTAGTTTTGTAAAGGCAATGTGCCTTAATATCAGTTCAGTTGATTTCTTATGCCGAGACATTTGTATTCAGATCAGATGTTTCTTTTTCAGAGACTTATCCATTTATATTAGTAGAAATGATTATTCTTCTAAATATCTGTTGTTTAGTACTCATATTGTATATTCTCCATTACTTGCTCTGTACTTACACCTGTTGTTGATTCCACTAGATAGTAATTGTGATGGTGAAACGTGTTATTGCACGGTGTAGTACGCGATAGGTTTGACATTCTTAGTTTTACCTTGGACTACAGTCTTGTTGAGACTAGGGACGTCACAAGTTGTCGGCGTGGTTGTAAGGGGGAGGCGCGGCTAATGGAGACTGACGATGATGGAAGAGAGAGACTGAGAGAGGAAGAGATAGAGAGAGAGAGAGAGAGAGAGAGAGAGAGAGAGAGAGAGAGAGGAAGAAGAAGGCTACGCGAATTTGAGATGAAAACGAGAGAGAGAGAGGAGAGAGAGAGAACGAAGAGAGAGAATATGAAGGAGATGGCTGCGGGTGACGAAGGAGAGGGAGAGAGAATGAGAGAAAATGAAATAAATCTTATATATATATATAAAAGGAATTAGGGTTAGGGTATTAACAAAAATAATTAAAAATAATATTAATTTCGAAATAAATTAAATAATTATGTAAAAATTATCTACACATTAAAACGTACCAGTTATACTAATTCGGCAGATAATATGCAATAGTAGTAATAATACAACAAATTATATAATTAAACGAGAATAATTAATAAAAATATATTTACTTACATTTAAAATCAAAAAATTATGGGATAATAATCTATACAATAAAATGTACCAGTTGTATTAATATAATAGATAATATGTATTAGTAAAAATAATACAATAAATTATACAAATAATACATAATTAATAATACAACATAATACATGGAATAATGTGTAATAGTAATAATAATACAACATATTATTCAAAATTAAATGTAATAGTATCGATAACACAACGTATTAATTCCAAAAAAATTTTAGATAAAATTAATTTATAAATATTAAAATTATTTAAATAAATATAAATTTTGAACTTTTAAATCTTAGAAATTTCTAGAAAATCAGAAAAAACACAAATACTCTTTTAAAAATAATAGTTAAATATTTTAAAATACTAAAAAATTATTTTAACTATTATCAAAAATTCATGGTCCATATATTCTACCCCCTTAAAACAAATTCTGTCCCCGGAATTAAAAGAAAAATAATGAACAAAAAACCCAGGGATAGAGATATGGAACTATATCCATATGCAGAGGAGAATGTAAAACAATAACGATGTAAGATAAGATATAAGAACGATAGCTGAGATTCAACATTCATACGGATGTAGAAAAAGAAATATTCGTATGCTAGTATAAGGTGATATCAAGCAATTTAAGATTAATACATAAAAGAACACTTAGTAGTGTATGAAAAATTTATGTCATAATATATGCAGCTGTATCACAATCATAAAATATGCTAGTATTCGGTACACACGAGACACAAAAAGGTGACAATTATCTTAAAAGAACTACATAGAAAATATAAATATATGTATCATAATAATATGAACACTTATGCGTAATACACGAATTATTCAAAAAGTACGGAACATATATCAACATGATATTATTTATATACTATCATAAGACAATACATCAAGGTGTTAAAATATAGTCTATAACACAGAATTGGTAAAATATAACGAATATGTAGCAAACAAAAATATGATATGAAATATAAATACATATTTCAAACAATTGTCAATCAGTAAAATATATGATAAAATATATCAACTCAACAATATAAATAAATAAAAGAAGAGCATGAAGTAGATAAAAGACAAAATGATCTCAATAAAATATAAATCACTCATACGTAAGGAGATGATAAACATGATAAAACATAAAAACATAATACGAATAACAGATGAATCCTATAAAAGCAAAAGCAAAAGAAATTTTTGAAGAATATGTAAGCAAAACAAAATAGCAAAGAATCAAACATACATATAGTTTAGACAACATAATAGACAACATATAGAGACATGAAAATAATAAAAAAATATATGCAATAATCATGTAGCTATATATTCATAATATTGAACAGAAGGACAGAAAAGAAAAATATCAATATATAAATATAAAACATGACAATAGTCAATTTATATAAAGGGTAAGAAGTACACAGTACACATTATCATGGAACAAAAGATATTTATCATATAATTAACATAATCACACCACAAAATAGATAAATCATAGAACATAATAATAACATAGTTACATACAACATACAAATCACTAAGTCAACACATGACAAGTATCAATAATGAAGAGAAATATGTAAAAATGTGTATAGTACTTATAAATGCATCAAATAAAATAGTATCAATATTCCAATAAAAACAAAAAGTGTTGTATCCAAAGCAAAATCAATAAAAATATACATATGCTGGAAATCAAATTAAACAAATCAAATAAATTAATACAACATATCGTTAAGCATATAAATATTCATATTGAGTTACAAAACACAATCATTATCATACAAACATAAACAGATAAATATTTATAAAATCAATAATCATGTCAGTTGAAATCATGAACATTATTTGTCAAATTAACAAGGAAGCACATATAATCAAACGAATTAAGATTTACACAATCAATAATAACAAGTATTTACGTAAAATCCTATATATGCATTAAATAAATCAAGTATATAAATTCAGAATAATAACATAGAGAACAGAGTCACATAAGTCAGTTAGAATGCAAGAAATGAGTAAATCAAAATCAATTTACTAATAGTAAATAATGTTTATAAAATCAAAGCAATTGTTTTCAAAATGATCAAATAAGTATAGTAATACACACAAAACACACAATCAATAAAATTATATTAAAAATACAATCACAAAAGAATCCACACACAAACAGATATACACCCTAAGAGTAAGAGTAAGAGAAAAATAAAATGCAAACAATAGTAAAATCAATAGAAAAATAGTAATATAAAGAACACATTACAGCAAAAAGAAGTATGTGCTTGAATATCAAAATAGAAATACATTGCTCTTAGAAATAATGAAAACAATGTGAACATACTAAAATAACCTAAACAAGACAAAAATGGCATAAGAAAATTATGTACTGAAACTGTTGTGAGTTGAATAAATAAAGAATAAGAGTGTAATGCATATGTAGAATTGTTATGGTAATTTACCATCTAAAGATGAAGATACCGAAAGATTGTCTGCATAGGCTTAAAAAAGTCATGGTCCAAACTAGCTTAGAGGCCCAAAAGCCCAGCCAAGGGCAAGTCTATCGGCCAACCGAACAGACAAGTCATTTTTTGACTAAGGATAATCATTACTGACTCAAAGTATGGGATCAGTCGGTCCCTCGTAATTAAGACGACTCCTCGAGCAGACGTCTCGACCATACACTCGACCCGAAGCTCACTCAGCTGTCGGGTCAGAAAATCATAATGACAACTCACGAACCGACCCACCTCTACTAAGGGGATGAGATCCAGCTAAGCTCGCTTCAGATGTCAATCGGCAGTACACTATTGATTAGTCCCATCAAGATCTCCGCTCTGACAAATCCCATGCATAAGCCGCTTATTCTATGCACAAGTCATTTCTCAGGGATCGCCATGATGCTCTCCTAGGCTCAAATGACTTCCCCTCCAATCACCAGCTACCATCTGGAGGGGGAAGGATGACCAAGCAGCTGGCCTATCCTCTGTCCTGTCTCATCTGTCAAATCTAGGATACTGAGAAGATATTTCTCTCCTGTACTCGAATGACTTTCCTTCCAATCATCAGCCGACATCTGGAAGAAGAAAGATGACTCAGCAGCCTACCAGCTCACCCTTCAACCACCTACTGTGCATAGTCAAAGCCAAAGGGTCAAACTCTCAGAGGCGATGGACTATAAAAGGAGGGAAAGAAGGTAAAGGGAGGGGGATTTTTTTCTGCTACTTCTTCATAAAAGCTCTGTATTTACCTTTGCTAAAAAGAACTAATAACTCTCAAAGAGTACCCCGTAAAGACCTCAATAGCCCAGGGACTCTCCCTCAAACCCTACTCAAGCTCACCAGCTAACTTGACCATCGGAGGTACCACGGGGAAAATGAGCCCCGGCCTCCCACGGGTTTCTTCTTGCTTGTGCAGAAGGATCAGGAATTCCAGTCTAAGGATCAGATATAAAGTCGGAGGAGGAGTTGGCCCCATCTCTCATCATCTCCCTATTCGCCGCCAGCGCGAAGACCAGAATTACAACCCCTTCGACTGTGTGATATCAGATATCAACAGTTTGGCACCTACCATGGGGCCCACTCTCTTCTCTGAGAATAAATGCCCAATTCCAAACAGGGGTATGATCTTATTCATTCGTCAAGAACATCACAGGAATCACGTCATTCAAGCTAAACAAAGCCTGAAACCGCATCATTCAAGCTAAGGAGGATTAGCCTATGGCTATGAGGAGCCAACGTACATGTAGCCCTTGAGGGCTCCAACAGCTTTCTGGGGAGTACTTGTCAAGTGGAACCCCGAAAGCGCTGCTAGATAGGACACACCACCAATATATCATGTGTATAAGGTTGATAGTGGTTATAATCATCACACACAAATTTTTGAATCAAAACCCTCGTGATAGAACCTGTAGAGGAATTTCAGAACCTGCACGGTCGACCGTGGCGGTCGACTGCCGTGCACACAGCAGAAGCAGTAAGCTTCTGTCTCTTTCACGGTCGACCACTGGGCGCGCAGATTCAGAACCCTTCTACTCACTATGCGGTCGACCGCGGATGTTGGCGATCGACCGTGAGCCCTATTTTTGTGCATGCCTTGTTGTTCACGTGTGAGTTGTGTGGCTGGCATAATATTTGGGTTATATGAGTTTGATATACACTGAGATTTATATATATAAGTTAATTACAAACATGAGTTTTAGATTTATTCATCGGGACATGAGGGTGAATGGTATATATGTGATTTCTGATACTATTTGCTTGTTACAGTCCTCGTGTTGGACTATAAGCTATCAAACCTTCGTGTTGGACTATGAACTATCAAAGTCCTCGTGTTGGAATATAAGTTATTAAAGTCCTCGTGTTGGACTATAATCATTAAAGTCCTCGTGTTAGACTATAATCCACTACAGTTCTTGTGTTGGACTTTAAGCTATTACAGATCATATTTTAGACATTTATTCATTTCAGACCACGAGTTGAGTATATATTTGACATATGACAATCATTGATATTTCGGTTGGAGATGGAGTTATTACTCCACGTTATAGCTTTTGGATTTGATATTTAGATATTTATATTTTGAGCTAAGGGAGACGTACCTATGTTCGTGTTGTAAATTTTAAAACATCAAACTTCTATTTTATTTTCACAGTCGATGTTTAGCTATCTATATGTATTATCAAATATTTTCTTATCCTTCTAGCCCTTTTTCTCTTGGGGTTAGTTGAGATATTACTCGCTATAGCGCTTTGACGCTTGTTGCTTCCCCACTTTCAGGTAACGAGCCAGGTGCATGGAGAGTCGTAGCTTGATGGAGTCACTCTAGTTATTATTTATTGTTTCTACTAGCAGTTTATGTCAGAACTCCACAGTAGATGTATTTATAAGACATTTGAGTATTTATTCTAGTTTTGTAAAGGCAATGTGCCTTAATATCAGTTCAGTTGATTTCTTATGCCGAGACATTTGTATTCAGATCAGATGTTTCTTTTTCAGAGACTTATCCATTTATATTAGTAGAAATGATTATTCTTCTAAATATCTGTTGTTTAGTACTCATATTGTATATTCTCCATTACCTGCTCTGTACTTACACCTGTTGTTGATTCCACTAGATAGTAATTGTGATGGTGAAACGTGTTATTGCACGGTGTAGTACGCGATAGGTTTGACATTCTTAGTTTCACCTTGGACTACAGTCTTGTTGAGACTAGGGACATCACAGGAATCACGTCATTCAAGCTAAACAAAGCCTGAAACCGCATCATTCAAGCTAAGGAGGATTAGCCTTTGGCTATGAGGAGCCAACGTACATGTAGCCCTTGAGGGCTCCAACAGCTTTTTGGGGAGTACTTGTCAAGTTGAACCCCGAAAGCGCTGCTAGATAAGACACACCACCATGGCATTTGTCTGTCTTGGGAATGAAGCACAAGCTTCTTATCGTCGCCATA
The DNA here is from genome assembly GCA_022839385.1 of Asparagus kiusianus. Taxonomy (NCBI): domain Eukaryota; kingdom Viridiplantae; phylum Streptophyta; class Magnoliopsida; order Asparagales; family Asparagaceae; genus Asparagus; species Asparagus kiusianus. The sequence continues at coordinate 130,538 of BQKN01065643.1, read as the reverse complement.
GATAAAAACCCTACCGCCTAGACAGCCAAGAGGCCTAGGGTTGGATCACAAACATAACCCCAAGGGTTATGATCAGATGCAGTATCTAAGCTCCCATTAGCAACAACCCACACGAGCAAGGAGCAGCGATTAAGTCTGTGGTAGGCTCCTCAGACCATTACCACCTTCAAAGGAGAGTCCTTCCTCACCAAAGATGAGATTGCGGGAAAAACTCGGGGAGCCACCCAATGACTACCTCTTCAGGAAATCCAGCTCTGGCCCCCAACAGCTATTCGAACCACCAAAGTCAAAGAAAGAACTGGTGGTTGAAGAATGCGACTCATATTCTCCTTACAGAAAGAAGGCTCCTTCATTTACAGGATGGTCCGGTCGTCGCTACTCCTGGAATCCCCAAGGGGAAGCAATGATCCCATCAAATTCCATGAGACAAAGCATCAACATGTGGGATTTCATCAACAAGAAGCCCCCCATCACAAAAGTTTCTTGGGCCTCCCCCTGTTGAGCATCTTCCTCTAAAAGCTCAATCAGCGGGACTTTGGCCATACAGCGCAACCAACAGTGGACAAGCAAGATTTGTTGAAAATCCCTGTGTCCATCGTCGACCAGCAAGGACTTCAGCAAAAACTCAAAGTTCAGAAAGGTCCTTGGCTGATGAGATGGAGAATATGTCGATAGTTCAATGACATCTAAATCCAAATAGCTCATCCGCAAGAAAGAGAGCAACATCCGACTTCGGATATTCAAACGACTGGTGACTCGGTGTCCTCAGTCACACTATGACAAAAGATGGCTAATAAAAGCTACGGCTCGCCCTCATCAAGACAAGAATGTTCGAAGACCGCAAGAGGGCCAAAGAGGCTCCCTTTTGGCGATCTTGTTCCCTGGAAAAAACTACACCCAAAATACATGAGCTAAGAACAAGAGTTCAACACCGTTCGAACAATCAATATTGAAGAATTATACTCCATTATGTATAAATTCTAGTAATCAATGAAAGTGTCAAAAGAAAAGAAATACATCGAAGACCTAGTCATCTAGGCAACAACTTCTTAGTCGGCATAAAGCCCATGGTACGTTCTTAGGGTAAAACCAAGGCACAACGACTTCTTAGTCGACATAAAGACCTCGGTTCCTAATCTGGGTAAGCCCAAGGCACAACGACTCCTCAGTCGATACAAAGCCCTTGGCTCTTCTTAAAGGTAAGATCAAGGCACAAAATATGGTTTGATTCCTTTTGCTCTCATCGACCATAGTGGTCAAGCCCTTGGTACATTCTCAGGGTAAAACTATGGCACAATGACTTCTTAGTCGGCATAAAGCCCTTGGTACCTTCTCAGGGTAAAACTAAGACACAACGACTCCTTAGTCGGTACAACACCCTTGGATCTTCTTAAAGGTAAGACCAAGGTGCAACATATAGTTTGATTCCTTCTGTTCTCATCGACCATAGTAGTAAAGCCCTTGGTACCTTCTCAGAGTAAAACTAATGCACAATGACTCCTCAGTCGGTACAAAGCCCTTGGCTCTCCTTAAAGGTAAGACTAAGGCATAACATATGGTTCGATTCCTTCTGCTCTCATCGACCATAGTGGTAAAGCCCTTGGTAACTTCTCATAGTAAAACTAAGGCACAACGACTCCTCAGTCGGTACAAAGCTCTTAGCTCTTTTTAAATGTAAGACCAAGGCATAACATATGGTTTGATTCCTTCTGCTCTCATCGACCATAGTGGTAAATCCCTTGGTACCTTCTTAGGGTAAAACCAAGGTACAATGACTTCTTAGTCGGCATAAATTCCTTGGTACCTTCTCAGGGTAAAACCAAGGCACAACAACTTCTTATTCGGCATAAAGCCCTTGGTACCTGTAGGCGTCCAAAATTACCTATAGGTCCTCACACACGGCTCGAGACAGAGAGAAGACAATGAATATTGCTACCCGAGTCACAGGAGCTCATCTGATATCGACGAACACATGAAGTGAGTTGACGAACCATACTAAGCAACGAAACTTCGGAATAACGGGAATAAGACCTGATTAGGAGCCCCGCGTCGTTTACGAAAGGCAGAGCACCCCTCGTGCCTCATTTACTCCACATGTAATTCAATCATGGGAGCTTGTAGATCTCCTCGCCGGCTTTTCAATGCATATTGAACCATGTAATTCTGAGTCCGAATGATAAATTTACGATGGAAACAAACTCGATGAACCAAAACCGGAAAAAGCCAAATTGAGACACCCCGTGGTGTCTTGGCTTGGCCAAGACACTTCAAAGTGTCTCGCCTTGGTCGAGACACTTATAAGTGTCTCGGCCAAGCCGAGACACTTCAAGGTGTCTCGGCTTAGCCGAGACACTACAACGCTAAGACACTCAGAAGTGTCTCTAATACGTTAGAAGTATCTCCAATACAAAAAAAGCTGATTTTGATTGTTTTCGATGGTTTTTTCGATCGCTAACCGCCTGGATTTACTCTAACTGATCTGATAATGTGGTTAAGTAGTTTTCAACTAAAGATAAGAAGGAATCAGCCGTTTTTATCCAAACACAGGGCTCCTGAAGCCTATAAATACAGCCTCAGGGCCTTTATTTTTTCAGATCTGGAATTCTTGAGCGTTGGCGAAGCCCTGTCGGATTGAGGACTGAAGAGCCACGAATTTCAGAGAGGAGGAGGAGACTTCAAGGGTTCTTTGGCATAAAGAAGAGGAGTTCGTCAGATCTGCAGCCCGGTTTGTCCCTTAAGATTACCCCGTTGCGGTGATCTTAAGAAGAGCAATTATCTCGCTGTTGCTGAGATAAGCGCTTCGGATTCTTGATTCCTTCACGAATCGATAAAGTTCTGGATCTGATCTGATCGTTTGGTGGTCCACAGATATTAACGTCCCCGTCACAGGCCAAGATCTCACGCAAGCAGAAGACCGATAAACGATCTCTGTGCTGTTTGACGAGAATTGTATTTTTATTGTGTAAAAGTCTTATGAAAAGACTATTTTTTTGTATTTTCATTCTAACGACTAAAGTTGTAATGAGTACCTCAATGAAGAAACTAATTTTCTCCCCAAACAAGCTGGCGACCACAGTGGGAGCCAACAGCTTCGCTGCCGAAGCTGTCGTGCCGCAATCGACGATCAAGATCCCGGTGCTCGAAGAGGTCGAATATGAATTCGACCAGCAGAAATTCGAGGAATATATTTCCTCCTTCTCCTCTAGATCTTCTTTTTGTAAACGCAGGAAAACCACTACCATGAAGAACATGCCTTCAGATCCGAAGACCAGGGCTGATGATCTGAACCCGAATGCAGTGGAAGACCCCTCTCCAACCTCCAAAGAAACCAGATCTAACGTTCGTGACAGCTTCTCAAAAGTTAAGGATTTGCTCATTGAAAGTGCACCGGTGGTGACGAAGAGGGCTCGCCAAAGGCGCCGTCAACATCTCACGCGCCAAATTGCTAAGTCTTTAAAGCCTGTTGACAGGATCTGCTATGATGCGGATCTGAATCTCGGAAGGCGCTAAGTGTTCTAGCAGCAAGCTTCGGGAATCTCCTCCCAACCACCTACTAACGAATGGGTTCGTGTCAAATGGAATCGTTCTACTCTTGAGGAGCGCATTCAGAAGCGTCGCGCACTTTTTGCATGTACCTAGATCCTGGTGCGAAAAGCACAAGAAATGCAAATGGAAGAGGCGGTTAAGAGATCGCCGAGATCCAAACAAATTTGGATGCCAAAGGCTAAATCAATGCCTTAGGCAAAAGCAGGCGACGTTGCTCCCCAGCCTTCGTTAACTTCGGATCCCGCTCCTTCCGCTCCCACGCCTTCGGTAGAACCCTATGGCGGTATGGACCTCTCTAGAGTTAGAATTCCATTGAAGGATCACCTCGGTTCTCTACCTGAAGATCGAGGCAAGGCGCCTATTAAGGAACGCTTAGGACTGTTGAAGGAACCCTGAGCAAACATCCAGATTGGGGGTCATACGCGACCTCCTAACGAGTTGATTCCTGTAATCGCCCGCTTGGGGGTGCGTACAGAAGGCCAGGATCCCGTTAAGGTTTTACCCTCAGTAAAGTATGATTCCAAACGTGTGACTCCTGTAGACACCAACAAGGGGCTGTTTACTCAGAAGAAAACGCGTCAGACAGACAAACGTGTTATACCTGAGAATTCATATAAACAGCCGATAGATTGCTCCGGGCATAATTCCGATGAGTTGTACTATCGAGTTGGGAGCACGAATAGATCTCAAAAAAGAGATACCCGGGAAATGGGCGTTCATTGTCCATGTGCCAATATTATCAGGATAGTATTATCAGCGTGTAGCTGCCCTAAGACCGCTCCGTAGAGGGTTTCAGTATGCGAGATGATCTCTAACGGAACGATCGAGTCTAAACCGAGGCGTTTCCGTGAGAAACGATCGGCTGTTCGAGATGACGAACTCTCAGAAGTTACCATCAATATGATCGATAAGGGAAAGTCCCCGATAGTTCCAAGTGGTTCTAACCCTAACTTTTCTCCAGGAAGAAGAGTTAATTCAGGAAAAGCTCGACTGATGTCTCGACTCCAGCTGGAAGTGGTCGGACCTAAACAATCCGTAGTCACGGTTAATATGGCTGATAGAGGAAAGTCAATTCAACCCTCTAGTTCTGACCCTCTCATATCGCATCGTCTAACCCGTTTACGGTCAGGAACCGTTAGACAAAGAGACTATTAGAGGATTAATCGAGGATTATCCTCGGAAGATGAAACGTTAGATGCCAACTCTATAGTCGCTTCTGATAATACGGTATCCAGCCCTGGTCAATCCCGCGAAGCATTTTTTATCAATACTGAGCAAATAGCCAAAATCATTGAGGATGCTTTGACTAAACAAAAAAGAACTTTAAGTTCGAATTGGAAATAGCCATGATACAGATGAAGGAAGAGCATGACCGACAGATGCAGGCTCTATCCAATTGACTTGGTGAATCTAGCCACCACACCCAGAACGTCGCAGTTGACAGCGATCCAGAAGTGGATGAAATCATCATGGCTGATGCACCCCCTACAGATAACAACACTGGGGGTGGTTCCACCGAAGATAATAATACCGGGGGTGACCACATTGTTCCTCTTGGAAATCATCCAAAACATGATACAGACGAGGACGAGAAGATGAAAGACCTCGAGAGAAAAATTAACGCTCTAATGTCTGCTCGAGAGGTAAAGAAGACCGGTATTCCGTGTCCTTATCCGAGAGAGTGGGATTCGATCCCGTATCTGACAAAGTTCAACCTGATCAACTTCACGCTGTTCGACGGGAAAGGCTCGCCCACTCAGCATCTAATCTACTTCAGGTCCCACTTGGGTACAATCTCCGGCAATGAAGTCGTAATGGTTCGGTCGTTCGTCGGCACCCTTCGCGGGCTTGCCTTCGATTGGTACCACCGTCTTAAGCCTGGAAGTATCAACAGCTGGGACGGTATGGAGAGCTCATTCCTCGATAATTTCTTTGATGACGACGCCGAGATATCCATCAGGTCACTATTTGAGGAGAAACATGAAAACGAAGAAACAGTCGACGACTTCATCAAACATTTTCGGAATAAGGTGATGAACTGCCGAGATCCGATCACGGAGGACTTCATCCTCTAAACATGTCATAACAACCTATCTATTGAGATATTGGAAGTTATGAGAGTCGCACCATCCACCACATGGAAAGAGTTGAAGACGCGCGGAGAGCAGGCCGAACGCTTCATCAGAAGGAAGAAAACCGAGAGAAGCCAACCAACGACTAACTCTTCGAACTCAAGCTTCGTCTCTCGTGGTAAAGGGAAGGCCCCTGCAGCTGCTGTTGACGTTAATCAAACGTCACAACAGCAACCCCAAAGACAGCAGAAGACTTCGAGTCTGAGACTCCAAAAAGAATACTCATTTAAGGATGAAGATGTTCTAGCTATTTTCGAATCCCTCCTTGAAAACAACTAGATCAAGATGCCACCTATCACAAATCAGGAGGAAGCTGATAATATCTCGGATCCAAAGTACTGTGCGTAGCAAAGGAGGATCCTTCATCCCACCAAGGATTACTTTACTCTCAAAAATAGCATCCAAACCTTGGTTGAAGCCGGCGTCATAACGCTCAATTAAGTCGAATGAAAACTCCGACAAGTACAAGAGTATAAACTGCTCCTTCAAACTCCGATAAGTATAAGAGTATAAACTGCTCCTTCAAACTCCGATAAGTATAAGAGTATAAACTGCTCCTTAAAACTCCGACAATTATAAGAGTATAAACTGCTCCTTCATACTCCGAAAAGTATAAGAGTATAAACTGCTCCTTCACACTCTGAAGAGTATACGAGTATAAACTGCTCCTCAAAACTCCAACCGGTATATGAGTCTATACCGTTTTCTTTCTTCCACAGGAAGTTCCTGGAGAGTGCCATGTCAGGTATTCTTAAGGATAATCCGGTCATTCAACTGAATACAATGATAAACCTAGTTTTACAAAGAAAGCTGGTGGTAGATGATTCATGTAACGGGAAGTTCCCGAAAGAATGTTAAATGTAATATTCTTAGGGATAACCTGATCATTACAAGCAAAGTGATAAACACTAAGCTCCTACTCAAACTCCTGCTACGTCTGTGCACTTAACACTCCCATTGTGAGAGTCTGGACATAGTACTCGGGATTTTAATCTTCTGTTTATTGATAATTATCAAACCCTTCCATGTTAAGTATTTGTCACGTAACACTAGGAACCCCCTTTGAGTGATTTGTACGAATCAACACTCCCACTATGATATGTACTCCCACTCTCACTGTTCACTTGGTCAAACCTTCCTATAGTTAGGACCACAACCAAAATCCCCTCTCGATTCCTTTAATGAACGAGAGGTCCACAAATTGAGCGATCAAACCTATAAAAGTTAGGATTGTCTCAAATCCTCGCTCGGTCAAACCTGTAGATAGTTAGGGTCCAAATCAGAATTCTATTTCGATGAACGAAAGGCTTTCACTCTTTCCCTTTCAGTCAAACCAATAAAAGTTAGGACTGGAGTCAGAATTTCATTTTCGAATCAGGTAACCAATCCTATAAAAGTTAGGGTTATCTGAATCTTTTCGATTCTCGGAATGGAGATCACACTCCTAGTTTTACCTTTTCGGACTCTTGAGGTGGGGATCCCACTTCGAGTCTCCTTTGCAACTGAAAAGAATATAAAATTCTTCCTCTTCAGTTTTAGGAGATAGAATATAAAATTCTTCCCCTCCCATTCTGGGTCCGTCTTTGTCCTAAGAGAAGGCACCGCTTATTCTTAACTCCAAATCCGTGTACTTCATGCACGCGGAATTTTATCCCGAAGTCTAAGTAGGGATAAGTCAGCACCTAACACGCGTTGCCGTTTAGTCCTTGACCGTAAAAAGGACAAAAGCCCACATATTCGACATTGTGGCAGGTTGTTATTAATAACACCATAATCCGTACCTTACACGTGCGGGGAATTTTATCCCGAATCATAAGTAGGGATAAGTCAACACCTAACACGTATTGCCGGTTTAGTCTTTCACCGATTGAAAAAGATACCAGAATTCCAATCTGGGAAATTTTATCCTGAAGCCTAAGTAGGGATAAGTCAGTGCCTAACACGCGTTGTCGGTTAGTCCTTGACTATAAAAAGGACAAAAGTCTACATATTCGACATTGTGACAGGTTGTTATTAATAACACCAAAATCCGTGCTTCACACGCGCAGGGAATTTTATCCCGAATCCTAAGTATGGATAAGTCAACACCTAACACGCGTTGCCGGTTTAGTCTTTCACTGATTAAAAAGACACCAGAATTCTAGTCTGGAGAATTTTATCCCGAAGCCTAAGTAGGGATAAGTCAGCGCCTAACACGCGTTGCCGGTTAGTCATTGACCGTAAAAAGGACAAAAGCCCACATATTCGATATTATGGCAGGTTGTTATTAATAACACCATAATCCGTGCCTTACACACACGGGGAATTTTATCCCGAATCCTAAGTAGAGATAAGTTAACGCCTAACACACGTTACCGGTTTAGTCTTTCATTGATTAAAAAAGACACCAGAATTCCAGTCTGGGAAATTTTATTCCGAAGCCTAAGTAGGGATAAGTCAGCGCCTAACACGCGTTGTCGGTTAGTCCTTGACCGTAAAAAGGACAAAAGCCCACATATTCGACATTGTGACAGGTTGTTATTAATAACACTAAAATCCGTACTTCACACGTGCGGGGAATTTTATCCCGAATCCTAAATAGGGATAAGTTAACACCTAACACGCGTTGCCGATTTAGTCTTTCACCGATTAAAGAAGACACTAGAATTCCAGTCTGGGGAATTTTATCCCGAAGCCTAAGTAGGAATAAGTCAGCGCCTAACACGCGTTACCGGGTAGTTTATTCCCGTAAGAAAGACGAAGTCTACGTATTCAATATCGTAACACTAAGAGAGTTAACTCTCTTAGCACAACGTCACATGCGGAACGGACTTAAACAATCCGTATGCAAGCCCGACTCAAACGGAAATTGGTAAAGGCACGTCAAATCCGTTGAGAGCTGAGGATTGGCCAAAAATCCTAAGTCTACGTCTAACACACGTCGCCAGGTAGTCTATTCCCGTAAGAAAGACGAAGTCTACGTATTCAATATCATAGCACTAAAGGAGTTAACTCTTTTAGCATAACGTTATATGCAGAACGGATTTAAACAATCTACATGCTAGCCCGACTCAAACGGTAGTCGGTAAAGGCTCATCAAATCCGTTGACGGCCGAGGGTTTGCCAAAAATCCTATATATACAAAAGTCATTTACGTACCAGCTTTATTAGCTGGCCTCGTGACTCGAACATCTAACAACTTTGGGATAGGATCTATATCTGCAGATGAATCAGCTTTGACAGTTGGTCTTGCAACCCTAATTAGGACTGCCATGCTCCAATACCTTAAGAGCTTAAACTATGAATACTCTAGCAAACGTACGAGTATAAACTATGTTAACATTAGGCGATTTGAAACCCTAGGTTAACGCAGGTCAACACGTAACCTTAGGTCAACACCAGTCAACGCGTTGTGATAAAAAAAGTCAACGCCGGGCGATTCAAAACCCTAGGTTAACGTCGGTCAACTCGTAACCCTAGGTCAATGCCAGTCAACACGTTGCGATAAAAAAGTCAACGTCGGGCGATTCGAAACCCTTGGTTAACGCCGGTCAACACGCACCCTAGGTCAATGCCAGTCAATGCCTTACAATAAAAGTCAATACGAGTCAATATATCATAATGGAGATAGTCAGTTCAAAGTCAACTCAACGATACGAGCCAAAATCAACTCATCGATTTTGATTCAAGATTTCAACGACGGCCAGACGATAATAGTGTAGGCGTATAAAATTGCCTATAGGTCCCACAATACAGCTCGATGA
>BQKN01065643.1:99468-114678 GCA_022839385.1 Asparagus kiusianus | reverse complement strand
GTTATATCACCGAGTTCGTTCTTGTTTAGATGACTCGATGATTCCCCGAAACGTTGGTTCGATTCCGCGTGCGAGTGGATGCATTCCACTGCTTGGGTGCGATTTGTTGGCTTCGTCGCCTCGTTAACCTGTTCCGTTGCGTATGGCTTGGCTTCGGCGTTGGCGGGATAACGGTCATGCTTGGATACGTCGCTCGATGGTCCGTTTGTTGAATTAACGTCGTCGAGCTGTATTGTGGGATCTATAGGCAATTTTATACGCCTACAATATCTCGGTGTCGTCGTCGAAGAAATTGGTGAGGAACTTAGTCTCCATATCGTCCCAGCTATTCACGCTACCTGGCTTGAGGCGGCAATACCAATCGAAGGCGGCTCCACGAAGAGTGCCAACGAAGGACCGTACCATCAGAAGCTCATTGCCAGAGATAACCCCCAGATGTGATTTGAAGTAAATCAAATGCTGGGTGGGTGAACCCTTCCCATCAAATAGTGTGAAGTTAATTAAATTGAACTTCGCCGGATATGGGATTGATTCCCATTCTCTTGGGTATGGACAAGGAATGCCCGTTTTCTTCACCTCTTGAGCAGAAATCAACGTATTGATCTTGCTCTCGAGGTTTTTGATCTTCAAACTTTCACCCGTGTTTTCGTTAGCACGATTCTGAGGTGGAAGCGTGGCATTGTGACTAGCATCCTTATTACCACCCCCTGTATTGACGAGAGGATTATTGGCGTTGCGAGCTTCATCCGTATCTGTGTGCTCATCTTCCTGAATAACCTGGTTACGGCGGCTTGGTTCGCCTTGCTGGTTCGTCAGTGCCTGGATTTGTTGCTCATGCATTTCTCTCATATTCTGCATGGCCATCTGCATTTCGAACCTGAAGCTCTCATGTTGTTTGGCCATGGCTTCTTCGAGCATCTTGGCCACTTGTTCCGCGCTTATCATGAATGACTCGCTGGGTTGTCCTTCGCTGGATACGGTATTGTCAGATGCAACTGTCGAGCCGGCATCTGATTCTTCATCTCCTGAAGGTAATCTTGTCCGAACCCTATCATATGTTGCACGAATGATAGCTCCGGACTGCAGACGAGTTACACGTCGGGGCACCTCTGGAATCGCCTCGGGATTGTCCTGGGCCGATGTTCCCTTGCTGGTAATATTGGTGGTGACCCTCGGAAATTCTCCATCATCGACCACCGTTCTTCTTCGTCGGAAACGCCTATGCCTTGGTTTTGGCGTTTCGGTACTAAGCCTTTTGAAAACTAAAACTCTTTCGGGGACTGCCTTGATGCAGTTGCACTCAGACAATACCGCCCGGATGAGTTTGGAACAGGAGCATTAAGTTTCTAGCCTTCGAGGACTTCTCTTTCTGGCTTTGCTCGTACCCCCAACACGGTAGTACAACTCGTCAGTTTGAAGGTTGGAGTAACCTATCGTGTGTTGGCACGATTTCTCAGGTATAACGTCATCGTCATCAGACGATAATGTTTCCTTCTGAGGGCGAACTGCCTTCTTTGGGCTTTCGAGAGTCACGCGCCTCGAAACATGCCTTTGTGGGCGTGAATTCTCAGCGGGCTCCTGGACTTCACTGCGCAGAGTAGTGCGCTTAGTCATCCTGATCTCTTTGTCATGTTGAGGGTTGCGACGACCCCCAGCATGTTGAATCGTTCGGGGCTTCTTTAGTGGGCCTAAACGTTCTTGGACTGGAGCTTTGCTTCGCTCCTCGGGAAGTGGACTGAGGCGGTCCAAGGCTGACTTCCTTCTTTGGGATGGTCCTGCGGGATCTCCCGGAGCAGTTGTGGAAATCATCGGCGATTTGGGTTGGTTCGCCGGAGGTTAAACTTTTGAAGGCTGCAGTTGTCGCTCCTTAGTCGGAATCGCCGCTTCAGACTTCGGCCTCCAAACCTTGCGAGTTGGTGGCGGTTTCTTGGCCACTTCTTTCTGCAGCTTTCTACGGGCTTCTTCGACTTGAGCCCGTGCCTACGCTGATAGTACGCGACGCTTGCGAATGCGCTCTTCCAGCGTCGAACGATTCCGTTTGACACGGACCCATTCGTTCGTTGGCGGCTTGGAAAAGCTACCATTCATCAGTTGCTGAGGCTGTTTGCCTCTTCCGTTCTTCAGATCCGCCTTGTAGCGGACTCCGTCTACGGATTCCATCGCCTTCGCGTACTGTCGCACCAAGCGCTGACGTTGCCTTTGACGGGCTCTCTTCGAGAGAGTCACCACGCCCTCTGCGGCGGAAGAGTTGGCCAGAGCAGATCTGACCTGGTTGGAGGTTGGGGGAATCTCACCCGATGCGACTTTGGCATCAAACGGGGCGAGATCTTCGTTGGTGTTTTCTACGTCTTCATACCATCGAGTTTTTCTCCTGGAGGAAAACTTCTTGGACTTACGGGGGGAGGTAGATCCGGACGAGGACGACAGGTACTCCTCGAACTTCTGCTGGTCGAACTCATACTCGACCTCCTCCACGACCGGGATTGAGATCCGTGGCTGCGACGCTCCGATCTCGACAGCGAGATCGTCGGCTCCCACTGTGGTCGCCAGATTGTTCGCGGGAAAAATCGTAGCTTTCTTCATTGATTCCATCGTACTCTTAGTAATAGTTTATCGATTACAAGGATCCGGTCTTTTTATAAGATCCGGTTACAACGAAATCAAATAAAAAAAGAAATAAAAATTACAACTTTTTCCTTGTTTATCGAACAAATCACGAGCTCCTGTTTTGCGGTCACTCGCTTGCGTGGGTTCTTCGCCTGCGCCGGGGTTTATCCGTGGACCACCGCGCAATCTAGATCTGGTCGGATCTACGCAGTATGACAGGTATTATTTCGCCAAGGAAATAATAGCCGGTGGGGATTAATTCACTAAGGAAATAATCGCCCGATTCTCGGGATCAAAGACCAAGCTTTGATCCGGAGGATGACTGCGTAGATCTGAGATCCGGTCCCTCTCGAACTCTTGCCTTATTTGGCGTTGACGATCGCCGAGCACCGGATCTGGAAGAGCAAGTCCTCAAAATCCCAAAGCTTCAATTTTTTTTTTAGATCTGAGCCTTGAATCCAGCAGAACTTCGCCTCCAAAATTTCCAACCCTCAACAAATGAGCCAACACCCCCTATTTATAGGCCTCCTTCACTGTGCCCGGGCACACGTGGCCGAACCACCTAGCCACCTGTTGGTGGCTCGGCCACCGAGCCACCAACAGGTGGCTCGGCCGGCCACCTTGGTGGCTCGGTGGTGGCCGCCGCGCCACCTATCGGTGGCTCGGCCACCGAGCCACCATGTAGTGGCTCGGTGGTGGCCGAGCCACCACTTGGTGGCTCGGCCACCGAGCCACCTTGGTGGCTCGGTGAGCCGCCCTCCAGGTGCTTGTTGATTTGCCATTTTATGTCCGTTTTCCGGTTCAGTGGTTGATTTATCCGGACTTGATTCGTTGACCTGATTTGGTAGTAAATCCGGATCCTGATTTGGCAGTAAATTCACTTTTGGGTTCGAGTCCGAAACTGATCTCGATTCGATCTCGATTCGTCCAAGTCCGCTCTTGGTTGGATGACTCGTTGATTCCTCAACCTGTTAGCTTGATTCCGCATGCGAGTGGATTTATTACGTTGTTTGCGTGCGGTTCGTCAGCCTCGTAGCCTCGTTAATCCGCTTCGTCGCGTATCATTTAGCTTCGGTGTTGTGGACTATCGATCGTGTTTGGATACGTTGCCCGATGGTTGGTTTGACGTCGTCGAGCTGTGTTAAGGGACCTATAGGTAGTTTTATACGCCTACAAACGTGAGTAATCGTCTATGAATGATATAAAGTATTATTGATCATTCTAAGGCAACTGAAGATCTTTTGGCACATAATCTCTTAACTTTGATCTATTTTCCCTTGATACATTCAACACATACGTCGAAGTCTGAAAAACCAAGAGAATCTAAAATGCCATCAGGCACAAGATGCTCAACTCTACCTTTTGAGATTTGACCCAAACGCTTATGACATAATGTAGCCGAATTTTCCTTATTTAATTTATGCTTAGTACCACGTGATTCCACATACAAGGATTCATTATAAGAAGCAATTGTATCAAACAAATATAGGTTGTCATAAGTACTCAAGTAATTGGTTCCCACAACATTTGAATTAAAAAAACTGAATTGACTGTTTCCAAAGGAACAATGATAACCTGATTTGTCTAATACAGAAACATAAACCAAATTTCGTCTAAAAGACGGTACTACAAAAGTATCTTTTAAATTCAAATATGAACCAGTTCCTAATAGCAACCTAAAGTGCCCGATTGCTTCCACGTCTATCGATTGTCCGTCGCTGATAAAGACGTGTCTTTCAACATCACTTATCTTTCGGTAGCTCAGGCAACCCTGCATAGAAATACTTATGTGAGTAGTAGCACCAGAGTCTAACCACTAAGTGTTTCTAGGTACAGAAGCTAAATTAACCTCAGAACAGACTAAAGTAAGGAACATACCCTTCTTAGCACGCCAGGTGTGATATTTGGTACAATCCTTCTTTACGTGTCCAGATTTGTTATAGAAGAAACAACCCTGATCATCCTTATGTTGTTTCTTCTGAACAGGACCCTTAGCAGCTTCATTATCATTCTTTCTTTTCTTACCCTTATCCTTAGAGGCATAAGCCAGATGAGCACTTTCTGTTTTATCTTGTTTCAACCTATCTTCTTCTTACACACAGTATGAAATGAGCTCATTCAGAGTCCATTTCTCCTTTTGACTGTTATAACTGACCTTAAATTAATTGAATTGTGCAGGAAGAGACAACAGAACCAGATGCACTAGTAACTCATCACAAGGATCGAGTTTAAGTGCCTTAAGTTTTAAAGCAATATGAGACATTTTCATAATGTACTCCCTGATATTTTCTTTACCCTTATACTTCATCAAAATCAAGCGAGCTAAAAGCGTGCTTGTTTCTACCTTATCATTTTTCGCAAAACATTTCTCAATTTCGACAAGGAAATCTTTAGCCTTAGTAATCCATTCGGATTCTATGCCCCTAAAGACTTTCGGAACGTCACGCTTAATGATCATAAGACTCATGCGATTTGAATACTCTCATTTCTCATACTCCTTCTTAACATCAGGAGTGCTATCCGTATTGAGAGGTTGGGGTTGTTCAGTTTTTAATGCAAGGTCTAGATCTATGCAGCCAAGAATAATTAATATGTTCTCTTTCCAAACCTTGAAATTAGTCTCATTGAGTATGAGAATTGAGTTGATGTTAGCAGAAATTGTTGCAGCAGATGCATTAGCTGGAATAAATAAAAGATACTCACATTATTAACCATAATTAGTAATCAATAAAATTCAAATAATAACAAATCTCATCTCAAGATATCTGGCACAACATTAATATCAAGTCTTTGGACAGTAATATTAATTGTAAGTGATACCTTGTTATAATGATCAAACATTGACAATAACTCATGTCAAATAATAAAACTATCTTTGGATCGATTCATTATTCACATGTAAACCTTATAATTGTCACACGTTTATCATCACAGATGTGTATGCAATCTAAATAAATATTAACCTTCTTTTGGGACGATTAAATATTTACACGAAAACATACACATAAACATCTAACATCCCTTATGAACAATCTACACAAGAGAGGCTATTTTGGTAACTTCTTGTTTCAATTAATCATGTAGAATGAGAGACAACTTTAATACCTTAGTGTCATATTATTTGAATTAAAATATTAATTAACTACCAAATTTAATTCAAATTAAATATTTTAATTCAAATTAACTGAATTTCCAAAAAAACTTAATTAAGGGCCTCATAGCTTAATTAATTAAATTAAGCACACTAAAAATTGGGCTCATAACTTAATAAGGCCCACCAAAATATATTTTAATTGGTATATCCAATTAAACCATTCTTAAAGAATTTTAGGCCCATAACCGAATGGCTTTAAGTGGGCTTGGACTTGTGCAAACTCAATAAAGAATTGATTTTAGTGGGTTTGAGGTCTCGTGCCCTAACAAAACCGAGGAAACCCCAAATAAAATCCACCTTCGGTTTCTTTTAACCGATGAAACACAATAGACGCAGCCCTCTCCTTTCACCCGACGGGAAAGAAGAGAACGCCAGAGAACGAATGCGAGGTTCGTTTGAGAATGAACGCAAGGTTCGTTTAAATTGAGCACGAGGCTCGCCTGAGAATGAACGCGGGGTTCGACTTGAGAACGAACGCAAGGTTCGACTTGAGAACAAACGTGGGGTTCGAATTGAGAACGAACGCAGGGTTCGACTTGAGAACGAACGCGAGATTCGTTTGGATCGAACCGAAGTTCACTGAAGCTTTCAAGCCTTGAAGCTCGCCTAAAATTGAGGTAACCTCCTCCTTAATTTCCACACGTTTTCAAGCACGATTTCTTGCACGAACACCCCTTTAGGGTTTCGTTTTGAACCGTCGCCGCCTCCGCTATCTCCAATTGACAACGAGGCCGTCAGCAGAACATTGTCGGCAAAGAGCGTGGCGATCGACGATTGACTCTATAAATTGATCTCTTACTTTCGATTTTGAATATAATTTAGATCCAAACAACCGAAAGAAAAATCAAGCCAAAAGATGAACTTTGCTTAATCCATCCGAATAGCAAATCAAAAAACGACAGAGTCGTTTAAAAAACCCAAGTTTTGGAAGCAACAGTTCATGTTTGCACAAGATCCAAACGTGCACAGATCTTACTAAAACTGAATTAAGATCAAAAAACCCTAATCTTCATCTTAGATCCCTAAGATTAATCACGGTGGCTCTGATACTACTTGTATCGTGATTAATTCATAGAGATTAAACAACAACAATGAGCGGAAGCAATACCTGAATCCATAACTATTTGAGCACGGATCTTAATTAAGGTTTGATCTTCTAATTTGAAAGGTGTCTCTTGAATATCTCTTTAGATGGGGATTAGAGAATAGAGAACGTAACCTTTAGATTAGGGACCATAACCCCTTTGTATAGATTTATAATTTTCTAATTTAACCCCTCATAAAATTAGAATTGCAGTCCGGTATCTGTACAATTAGTCCATGACATATTTAAATACTCATTGACCCAATTACCTGATTGATCACTTTATGCAGATCAACTAAAAAATAGCAACACACACTGATATAACATATGTTCCCACAAATAGATTTAATTAGATTTAAATCCAACATATGTTACATGTACATTCTTGGAGCAACACTTTTTGAAGAGGCATTTTTTAATTGGTCTGATGCAACTCTGTATGAAGAGCTTCTTTTAATGAAATCTAAAGGTGCTTGTTATTGGGCCTATTATAAAATTCCTCCTTCCTGGAGAAGAAAATATTGGAGTTGCCAGTTTCTGTGCACAAAGTTGAAGTGCTTAACCCAAGACATTATCCAGCAACGTAGATATAACAGTACTATAACCCAAATAAATCAAAGCAGACATGAGGAGATTAAATGTATTAGAAAGCTGAGTGGGAATGGTGTGGCCACCTTATTTGGCAATTTATTATCTGATAACAGACCAAATGGTCGAGATTCCCAATCACGACAAATTTGGACACAAACCTCCCATGTTCCTTGACCTCGCTCCTAATTAGGTTACTAATTAATCGAGGTTAGCAACCCCAACTAATTAGGATAACGATTTTTTAAAACGATGCAGTTTTTGAATCTGACATAACCAGAAACTAGGTCGATTCTTGTAATAAAGTTTAGGCTAGGATCAAATTTTGGGATTAAATTTGGGAATGGGTTTATTTTAAAAAATTCTTCCTTTCTGCCCCCTCGGTGTTTTGAATTGGGTGAATTTCAAACACTACCTCCACTTTCCATTGCTTGTTCTTCCATACAATCATCTCATTTTTTTTCCACAAAGTACACGCCAAGGCTACATAATAGATTTTTTTTCACAAAATACACCTCATTTTTTTCCACAAAGTACGCCAAGAGTACATAATCCATTTTTTTTCACAAAATACACTCCGACCCTACATAATCGATTCTCCATCAACAGACTACATGCATTGACGACCTGCCTTAGTATTAACCCTAGCAGCAGTCACGTCTTCAGGCAAAGCATTCTCCTATTCATCGAGACCTCGTCAAGCAAACCCCGAGAAACAAAAGATATGATTAGTCATACAGATGCATGCATGGACTCGAATCAGTTTGTCCTGATAGAGACGGAAATTAACATCAATTTTAGATTTTCGTTGAATATTGAACCCTGGCATCTTATCAACATAGCAAAACAAGCATATAACTCAACCCGAACATCATTTACAAGCAACAAAATGTACCATATCTGCGGAAGAAAGGGCCACAAAAGTGTCATCAGACACTTTCTACAGTCTGTGCACTAATATATTACTAAGCAGATCCATATCATAACATAGCAAGTGTGAAGTTTTCAAGATCTGAAACTAACACAGAACTCTACTCAAAAAATAATATTCAGTAGGAGGCAAATATTTTTTTTGCATTATCCCCAATGACATGATTAACTACTCATTCAACGTTTTTAAAAAAAAAAAGGAACGGTCACCTCTTCAAACTACAGAAGTATAAATTATAAAAGAAATATCTTCTTAGTGAACCATGGAAAGAAGATCTACATATGCTTTAACACCTCAAGGATCCGCTATTGTAACTTCAACCTCAACACCAGGTTCAATGGTGATGGAAGTGATCTGCTTCACTACCTCTGAAGAACTCACTAGATCGATCACCCTCTTGTGCACACGAAGCTCAAATCGATCCCAGGTGTTTGTACCTGAAAACAAGTAGCTCAAATGTAAGATAGAGTCATGACTTTCCCAAATGCATGTGCAAAGAAA
The DNA here is from genome assembly GCA_022839385.1 of Asparagus kiusianus. Taxonomy (NCBI): domain Eukaryota; kingdom Viridiplantae; phylum Streptophyta; class Magnoliopsida; order Asparagales; family Asparagaceae; genus Asparagus; species Asparagus kiusianus. The sequence continues at coordinate 105,813 of BQKN01065643.1, read as the reverse complement.
CTGCAGGTAGAAGATGAATTTTATACCATGATAAAAATCAAAATGAAGGTAAGTTGAGGGGTAACTACTGGGTTTCAAGATAATTTAGAAGCGATGTTTAAAACGCATGTGTAGGTCCTTATGTTTCAACTGTATCTTGTGATGACAGACCTATAATCATTTTAGACCTAGAAGCCTGAGCTACTATGGTCTACATTGAGCAACAGAAGCTCAAGTGAGTATTACCAGTCTGGTCACAGCTTGTGCATTGTACCAAATCCAATCAGCCATACATAAGAAGCAGCCTGCCTATACATGCATTATTTCCACTCTGCAAGCTAGCCAAGTTCTACATACAAACTAGTCCAGGTTAAAATGGCCTGGTCTCTCCAACATGCTAAGAATCAGGTTATTAGTATTATCACTGCAGATGATATGTATTTAGCTATTAAACTGGTAAGTCCAATCTGAACTTGTCACGGTTCAACTTGTCAAATGAAACCTACAGACACAATATGGTTGAGAATAAGTTGTAATCATCGAATTTCTCACTAGCTTGAGATTGATTATTCAATATCATGGCAGAGTGAATGTTTTCACATTAAGCTAGATCGTCTATACCACTGCACAAAAGAAAATTCTAGCATCATCTCTACATTCATTTAAACAAACCAACACCAGTTTTCTTAGCCAATCACCTTACTACAATAAACCCAAGTTTATATAAGTGTCACGATTACCTCTAGTTCATATAAGTATAATGGTTGTATAATGATCAAGGGAAGCATCAAATGACTGATGGATCCACGAAAAAACTCTTTACCTATTTAGTTTATCAAATTACCAGATTTTTAAAGCAAGCAAGAATCTGAGTACAGGTACATCTTTTTTCCATTAGTCATATCATTTCTGCAGATCCACAACAGCAAAATGAAATTTTATAACAAAAAAAGTTTCTTTAAGAATGACATATGACTGAACATCAGTTTTAAAAAGCTCGATTTTGAAACTTCATAGACGAGTCTCGGCATCTCAATTATCATTTCATCATCTGATCAGTCAACTTCAGCACCAATGCTGAATAGAGAAAAAAAATTATCAATCTTGATTGATAGATTGATTAGCTGCAGCTAGAAACCATAGCTCTTATAAACAAGAACCATAAATTTCAAAAAAAAAAGCCGTAGGAGTTGAGAAGTAAAATAGCAAAAAAACAGAGAAGAGAGTAGAAAAGAACATCTATCAAATGGTTGAAGGCGAAATAGCACAAATCATGAAGAGATGGTGAACCAGCATTGAACATCCCTACTCACTGTTGATATAACTCTTAACAAACAACAAACCACTTCAAATGTACAAGTGATGAAAGAAAGAAAAAAAGCATAAAATACTAAGATGTCTAACAATATATATTTAGTTATATTCCCAAAGGGTAGAATACTATGTAGCCTTAAAGAAGAACATGCAATAAGAGAAGAATAAAATCCAGCTCTATCTCTCACTTAAAATTTTTGAAAATAAATTCTCTGCTTTCCCATATTTCTTACAGTTTCATCAGAACTCCTATGGCCTTTTAAGTTCATAGAGACAATACTTTTAAGAATAGCATGTAACTGACCATCAGTTTTAAAAAGCTCGATCTGTAAGACTTCATAGACAAGTCTCAGAATCAATCATAATTGTATCATCATTTGATCAGTCAACACCACCCATCAGTTCTGGCAGCCAATACTATTTGTAAAGACTAAACTATTAATTTTCAAAAAGTATATTGAACAGAGAAGAGAATAGAACAATCAATCAAAAAAAAACATCTGATCATAATCTAAAGGGCAATACCAGCAGGATTGCTGGAAGTCAGTACCTTTTATCAAATTACAAACCAGTACTGATTTCAAAATAACTGACAATGACTGATACGAAAGAAGATAGTCATCTACTCTAATGTATCATCATCATTATCTAATACGTCGTACCATTACTGGCATATGATAGCTCTTAATGAATGAAGAAAAGAACAAAAATTATCTACAGAGAAAGGAAAAAAGAATATAATTATCTACAGAGAGAGGAAGAGGAAGATACCAAAATATTCAAAACCAATAAGAGGGTTAAAATAAACAGATGTTAGACGAAAATTAAAATAAAATTCTGATGACTCATTAGAAAAAAAACTTAAAAGAAGGGAAAGCATTAGAAACTACCCTAAAAACACATGTTAATCTTGTGTGATCAGTCTGGGCAAGATGTTCCTTAGCAACGATTCCTTCTCTATTAATTCCATGGTGATCGAGACCACATAGAGGCTCTCGATTAAATGTGCGCAATAGCGTATAATAAATTTGAGGGAGAAGGTAAATCACTAAATCGAAGATAAAGAAACTACAGAGTTTATTTTGTATGTTATCTCATTTTAGGATTCCTTTTTATTAGCAAAAGTATCCATTTGAAATAAAAGAGAAACTTTAGCCTCAAAGGAACTCCCACCTTCATATGAAAAAGGAATAAGAATATCCTTAAAAAAATTAATTTGATATTTGCTTGTCAATCAACAATGATAGTTGGTAACAAAGCAAATATCAACTTTCATATTAGTTAGGATACTATTTCTCGAGAAAGGGGTTAGTACTTAAGCAAAAGCCTCTCTGTTATGTTATTTCAAATGAGCAATTTTCTTTAATAACATTGAGCTCTGAAGGACACTTACTCAAGAAGTCTCCTTCACTCCATGGTCACGCAGGAAGGGATCATCAACTAAAGGCACTCATCAAACATACCACCTTCCTTAATCATGCTTACCCATTAATGAATCTAACAATATATTACTTAAAGTACACATCAAACAGACCACCTTCATTAATCATGCATACCAATTACCGAATCTAACAACACATTACTCAAAGTCCTCTTTCTTTAAGACCCTCGTTTATAAAGGCAAAGATAATTATGTACCACGTGACACATCAATCATGACCATCCCCCTTTAATGTGAAAATTCAGAGTGCTCCGATAAAATCAGTACACAACCAAACATCGAGAAAAGCTTAAAAATTAAATTCAGCTCGTAAAAAGGAAAATGCCAACCATAATCAACTAACGGATTACAAAACGTTCGGCAAAAAGCCAAAATGGGAAGATAAGATTACAGAAAGTCCCCCTTATGCTTTGCTTGATTGACACACTTTCATTTGCGGGTCAAATAATCATTGGTTCTTTTTAATAACATCCATTCTGAATAACTGAATTAAATATAGTAAACTTATATTTGTTTCTACAGGAGTGCAGGTGATTGTTATATCTACAATGCTATATTTTACATCCCAGTAAATTCAGTAGCAATTAAAAAAGAGAGGACCGAAGTGTCACTTTTAATACCTCAATCAAAATGGCAATTATGCAAATCTCACAGGGATTTTTTGAAATTTACCCAGATTTGAATGAAAAGCTCTATAAAAAAAATTTTACCTTCTCCACAAGGAGATTTCCGTGTCGTGATGAGAAGAACCTTGGTAGGCATCCTCACCGGCCCCTTCACTACCAGTCTCTTATCCTTCGCTCCTTTCACAAGATCAGCACAAACTAAAAGCACAAAAACAGCAACAACAAACTAAAATTAAAAAAAAATTAAAACTCAACGAAAATCAAATCAAAGACGACTAAACACTAACCCTTCTCGAGATTCTTGACGTTCTTCGAGGAGAGAGTGATCCTGATGCGGTGGAGCTGCTCCTGGGCTTCTTCTAGCCCTTGCTTCGCTGGCTTCATCGCGTACGCCATTTTTCCCCCCCTGAATTGAGATTGAAGGAGATTAGAATGTGAAACCCTAGAATTCTAGAAACCCTAATTTAAGAACATGGTCACCTGCCTTAAGTACAGCGGCGCTGCTGCTTCGTTTGTATCTATTTCACGGGTTTTCGAGGGTTAGGGTTATTTTCGCGACTCATTATATATATGGGGACGAAACAGGTCGGGTTTGGCTGCTGCCTTAAGATCCGTATGCGGAGTTAAAGTTTACGGGCTTAACTTCACAAAAGCCCCTGGAGTTTGGAGGTTGCGCACATTACCTCTAAAACTGTATTATCTCACTTACATAATCCCCTGAACTTTAGAGGCCACGTGATGATATTGGGGGGTGAGCAAACAGTCAGTTCAGTAGGTTTTGACGATTATGTATCAAATCAAAAAACTTGTTGCGAAAATTTTTAGTCTCTTGGCTTATTGTTGCCATGATACTCGAAAGTGTCACCCTTTTTTTTAACTTTTTATTATAAAATTTTATTTCGACAATTTGATACCCAAAATGTCAAAAAGGTTTGACAAAAATTTTATTCAGGAATATCTTCCTATAGAAGTGAATGAGAAATAAATTTATGGCTTTGGGGGATCAATTTGTCTATTTAAGGTGAATTTCACAAAACCCTCCTGTAGGGTGATTTGAGATCCCCAAACTCTGAAATAAGGAAAACCCCTTAAACTTTTGAGAACACAAAACTCGTTGAAATTTCAAAAGTTCCACAAAAATAAACTAACCTTTTTAAGAAAACCATTAACAGTTCCCTACTTTCCTCCATTTTCCTCTATCCTCTCTTCCCCAAGAAACTTGAGAGTGGAATTTGTCACGGGAGCTACTTTAACCGAAGTTAACAGGATTTTGTGGAAATCCCTAAAGTTTGGGATGATCGAATTCAAAGTAGAAGAAAAGATTTTTTAGGGGGGCTTCGATAATGGGTAAGGATTTGATTTTGCTTTTCTTCGTTGTTGTGATTTCTGAAGGAGATCGACCCTCCTTTTATAGGGGCTAACCCCACTATCTCCACCCCCCTCAAATCCGCCCCTTGAGATATATTCTCTCAACAAACCATGTTTCCACGTTCTTCTCAACAGAGAAACGAATGTTGATTTGGTCATCAATGACCGAGTCAAGCTAACATGAGGGCTTTTTCTCTAAGTTTTCAAAGTTCAAGTGGGTTTTGTTCAAAACAATTTTAAAATTTATTCTTTTATTAACTTCATGACTTCAGCTCATTTTAGGCCATGCACTTCTTGAAGCCACTGGTCCTATTATTCATTGAAATTGTTGGAATATACTTAACATGTGGATAGTTACATAAATGATCTTTGCCAAAATTTCCTAGTGACTAGAGAGTCAATAGCAAAAAGTTATAGGCATAATTTCGTGGAAAAGAGTAGATGCTCTATATATCAAATCACATCATATCATATCATACCCCCTTTAAAGGCAAGAGTTCGGAAAAATCTTTTTATGGTCAATATTATCATTTACTATTTTAAATATTTTATTTATATTTTAATCTCTCCTAATCATAATTATATCCTATCCTAATCCTACGTGAACAATCTATAGCTTATTAATATAAAAAAATATTATTAATAAAATATATAAAATATCTTTATGGTACCTAGCTAACATACTATAATACATAAATTATTACAAAAAAAAAGTTAAAAAATTTTAAAATTGCACAAAATACCTTAAAAAGTTCAAATTTATAAAAACCATCCCAACGTCTAAAAACTTAAAATAACAAACATAAAATCAAGAAATTAATAATAGTTTGCGAAGAATTTTAAATTTGCGGTTAACACCTCAATGTCTCAAAAATTATAGATACGCTCTCAAAATTTTAAATTACAAACAAGAACCTGAAATTCTAAAATTTTAAAACTTGCAAACAACATAGATGAATTCAAGAGATTATTATAGTGCACCTGAAAATTTATGATATTTTAAAATTTAAAATAATAAACATGAAATTAAGAAATTAACAGCAATCTCCAAATAATTTAAAAATTTTAATTAACGCCCTCAATGTCTCAAAAATTATAGAAACACCCTCAAAATTTTAAATTATAAAAAATAACCCTAAAATTCTAAAAACTTTAAAACTTGCAAACAACAAAAGATGAATTCAAGAGATTACCCCTATGCACCTAAAATTTTATAATTTATCGAAACTAACCTCAAAAATACAGAAATTATAGAAAAACTCTTTCAAAATTTAAAAATTACAAAGAACTCTAAATTTTCAAAATTTGTAAACAGCACACATCAAATCTTAAAAAAATTGGTAGCCCTGAATTTTAAATTTTTTAAAATTAATCTACAGTTTTAACAATTACAAAAAGCACCCTCAAAATTTCTGAGTTGTAAGAAATATCGTGACATTTAAAAATTACCATTGACACATGAAACATAGAAGTTACAACTACCAAACTTAAAAGTAATTTTTTTAAAATATTCCTAAAGTTTTAAAATTACAAATCACACCCTCAAATTTCAAAACCACAAAAAGGGCTGAAATCTTAAAACTTAGCAAAAAAAGTGAAATTGTTAGGTATTTTTTC
>BQKN01065643.1:87528-98706 GCA_022839385.1 Asparagus kiusianus | reverse complement strand
GAGAGAGAGAGAGAGGGGGGGTAATGTGAATCTAAGGTGACTTCCTAGATGCAGCCTAAGGATGCGCGATTTGGGCCATTGATTCTAAAACCCCAAATACATCTCAGCCCTCCTTCAATAAAAATTCCTAAAAAAACCAGCTCTTTTCTCATGTTACCCCTCAGATCTCGTGTTCACAACCCAACCCTTTTCTCATGTCCCCCCCAAGGTGGCGTTCACAACCGTTCTCCCCTCCTCCTCTTCAGCATCGCTACCGAAGCTCGCCCTCACCCTTGATATCTCCTCACCCTCGATATCTCCTCACCCTCGCCATCACCTCTCCCTCCTCCTCTCTAGCGCCCGAGATTATCACCGCTGAGATCTGCTCCCCTCCGGCTCCTCGCCCTCGACATCGACATCTCCTCGCACTCAAGTCTCACCTCCTCTCGTTATTAGCGTCACCGCCAAATCCTCGTCATTACCCTCGCCAGCATTTGAGCTCAGCTCGTAGGTCCATCACCGTCGTCGGAGCTCGCTTCGACCTCTTCATCAGCCCTCGTGACTTCGAACAAATTGAAAGCGTTGACGTCTTCGATTTCTTCAAAATCAAAGCCTTCCTCTTCTAAATGCAATAATCCTCCAACTTCGTAAGTAAATATTTGTGTTAATATACGTCAAAAGTTGAAATTGCTGCCTCCACCTACTGATGTCTGTGTCAACAAGTCATTGCTTGATGAGATATATCCTCTTGCATGTGTTTCTCCCCTTCCCCAAATATGTTATGTGTTAGGAAATTGTTTGTTTAGATATAGAAACCCCATATGAAACAATGTCAGTCCAATGAGTGGGATGATTATTTTGTATCAGAGTACCCCTGTCATATGTGGCGGTGTTCTAAGCCATGAGGTATAATGTTTGTGTTAATTAACTTGTAAAATTTATTGTGATTATTGTCATATCGAGTATCTATTTAATTTTTAGGTATATTGTTTGTGTTACTATGCGTCTTAATTTACCCAAATATATTTAATTTTTAACTATTTCTAAATTATAATTTTCTTGTAGGGCTATGATAATACAATTGGGAATTCTGTCCAATTTGTGTTATTTTTGAGATTTAATTGATAAGTGAATAATATTAGATGAAAGACACTTAAAAGCCCTTAAGACGATACTTTTTCATAACTTTCTCAAGATACCCACATCCTTGAGCAATGAGCAAATAGCAATTAATTGCTTGATTCAAAATTTTAATTCTGATAAATGCTCATTCATGATTGGGAATAAAAATTGTGTGTTTAGTATAGATGATATTCACCGAATTACCGGTTTGCTAAAGGAGGGAATTCCGATAAAAATGAGTGGAACAACATCTAATACAATCTACACCTATTTTGTAAAGAATTATAAGACACTCAAGGAGAAGAAGAGTAGTAGCTCTAAAGGCAAGATGATTGTAGATATGAATAATGAAGACCCTATAATATGTGTGAAACTTATTGTGGCTTTCATTATCTGCTTCATATTATGCCTGCGGACATGTAAGACATGTCCCTTGTATGCGTTTAGATATGCAGAGCAGTTATCAACTTTGAAGAAATATAATTGGTGTCATGCGGTGTTTACTTTTCTTTGCAAAGAGATGAATAAAACAAAGAAGTCTCTTAGTATGAGGGAATTAGATCAGCGCTCAAATGCTCAGTACATGGATTGTTTTTCCTCCATTTTACTGGTGAGTTACATGAACATTATTTTGTATATCTTTTCAATTTGATAATGATTATTGTTTATGCACATGCTAATGTATAGTTTTTTTGTAGGTTTGGTTTTATGAAAAAGTCGGGGGATTAGAGTATACTTCAGATATTGAAATATTATCGCTACTCTTTTGTGTGAAGAATACTAAAAAGTGGAGGAGGACTACTATGAACAAATTATATAGAGATCTGAAGTTTCTTACTGATAATGGCCAAGAGAATACTCCTCTTATTCATAGGGTATCGCCAAGAGTATTTGTACATTATCTTTGCTCTAATAGTTCATTATTTTATGTCTCATTTTTTAGGCTCTGTTTGGCAAAACTAGCTGAAAGCTGCGAGATTATAGCTGAAAGCTGTTAAGCTAGCTGAAAGCTGTGAAATTATAGCTGAAAGCTGATAGCTGTGTAGCTAGCTGCTTGACTAGAGTTGTTTGGCAAAAGTAGCTGTACAACTAGCTTAAATTTATTAAATGACTAAAAAGGACATACAATATTATTGATATAAAATTAGAATTATTAAGGGCAAAAACGGAAGAAAAAAATTAGCAGCTCCTTCCCCAAAGACAAACGCTACTTGAGATAGCTTTCCAAAAGCTACTTGCAAAAGACACAATCTTTAAAATAATCTCCTCCTATTTTTGGTCACCAAACAGCTCTACTAGCTTATTGACCAAGTCAATAAGACACAAGCTCTTAGATAAGACATTTTTTTTGGTTGCCAAACAGTGCCTTAGTATCTATGTCTACAATTGTTATCGAATAAGTACTAATACTTGTAATTTTTGTCTTATAGGAATCAAGGAAAGCTTAATTAATTACCTTAATTGCGGAGAAGACGTACGAGTTGAATGAGATCACTACAGAATTACGAGAATTAGAAGAGCATAGTGCTAGATGCAAAAATAAAAACAAGGAGAAAGATGATGATGGAAATGTAAATGAAGAAAATAAAAGCAAAGAGGATATGGAAGCTAATGAATATGTGAATTTGGAAGAAACTGGGGAAGCCGATATTGATGATGATTTTGTGATGAGCCCAAAAGACATGAAAATTTTAGAAGATGCTCGGTGAGTTTAGTTTTTTCAATTCTCTTGCAATTTTATGTTTTATACTTTTCGTATAATTCTTGTGTAACTCTTTGTTAATTATATGCATTTCAACTCTATAGAGATGTTTCTCAAAAATAGGAAGGTTGTAATGAGAATAAGAGAGAAACTTCATCTATCAAATGAGCTGTCAGAAAGAGGAAGAGGAAGGATGGACCCTCTGTTACTTCACCTTATATGCGTCTAGATCAACCAAAGGAAGGCACAAATAAGAAATGTGTCATCCAGATATTGGATAGTCCTGAGGGGAAAAAAGTGCAAAAATAAAGAAGGCTTCATACCTGCATCTCTCGACTATCCAGGTAAGGCACTGGTCTATAATTATGAGGACAAATTAATTGAAGACTTTCTACAATAAAAAATGACCAGGTAATTGTTATTGACTTGTTCTAATAACAATCTTTGAATTTACTTAACTTTAGTCTTAATTTTCTTACCATATACTTGTATATAGTGATACGTTCATTTGGAAGTGTCACGCCTCACTTTCCAAAATACCCAGGAATCGGGACGCGAACAAGCCCGCGACGTATTAGACTAAGGAGAAATAAATACTAGACCATTTGTACTCAATCTAACACGCTAAGCGTCAAATATAAAGTGCGAAGTCACAGGTTCCCGATCATAATTAGCAAGAATATAATAAACAACTCAGAATAGAAAAGAACCATATCACAAATAGTATATCATCCAAGACACAAAATTTGGGTCAAATATGCCCCTATTACAAAACAGACCAACTAAAGAAACATGAAAATACATAGTCCAACAGAAATAAAAAGAAAGTACTACAAAAATAAACTAAGTCTATCAAATGACTAAAAGAGTAATTAAGCTTCGACTTCTTCTTCAGCCATGTCCGCAAAACACTCCTGCTGAGAATACTCGGACTATGTCGTGTCTCCAAGCTAGACCTGTCCGTCCTCTAAGTCTGATATACAACCCAAGAGAATAGGAGTACGTCAGCATGTATGACACACGACAAGATCTCACAAGGGAGAATAGAAACGGTCGAACGACCAATGCAAGAATAGTAATAATAATAATAATAATAGAAGCATGGTATTAAAATTCTAATAATTTAAATACAATCCACCACTAGAATATAATAATCAAAAGAATCCAAAAATCAACTAGGTAACGAGGTCATGCAACTAGCCATCCTATAATAGATCACTAGTCCACATCTCATAAGAATCTATAATCATCTAAATAACAAGGTCATACCACTAGATAGAATTAATACTTAAAGTTCTACAACTCGAGACGTCGTACGTCGAGCGAAATAATCTAAATAAGAAAACTCTCATGTATATATCATATGTCTTAAATTATAGATAATTAAATATTAATCCTGATCTATGTATGAAAAGAAATATAACTAGTCCGTATCTCACAAGAATCCATAATCATCCAAGTAACGGGGTCATGTAACTAGTCATCCTATAACAGGTCACTAGTACATATCTCACATAGAGTCAACGTTCATATTCTGGGATAACTGACTGTTCACAAATCGTCTACGTGCACCCAATACCGCTACATGAATCGGTCAGAGGACTACACGCAATCCGATTTCACCCCGGTCCGAACTCAAGCAAAACTCGGGTGACTATACAAATTCACTGACCAAAGTGACTACACGAATTCACTTTAGCCCAACATACCAACCCAGTGACTACACGAATTCATTGGTGCGAGCCTGGAAGATACATCAACAGCCACATCCGATCACATGAACCAAGACTTTCCCATTCCCACTCTTCTTGTTTTTTCTAAGTCAACAAACATGACTTACACTAGATCTCTGGTCCTCTTCCTAAATTTAGTCAACGTACACACACATGTCACTAAGTCTTGTTCATGACAGGCAAAGCCACTAAGTCATGAACTACTAATGGTTCTTAATCACAACAAGGAAATAGTAAACAAATACAACCAATCTTGTGCAATGATATCATGGCATGTCAAATAATTAAATCTAAGAATCATAAATCATAAAATTGTTCTAAAATAATCTTCTAAATAATAAATTTATTTACTTAAAATAATCTTTTTTGCAAAATAATTTCTTTTAATTTATTATAATTATTCTAAAAATACTATTTATCATACTTTTATTATTTATTATTATTCATCAAGAAACCCACGTAAATTATCACAATATACACGTTACAACATAATCATATCACAGTCTAATATATGCATATAATTTACAATAGATCTAAAATTGTAAAGAATGACAATAAAAAATGGGATTTTGCATATACTTAATTCACGACGAATCTAAGAATTATAATGAATAAATAATTGGGGAATAAGGATCTTGCCTCGAGGTTTTTGTCAAACGAATCGATGTTGTCGTGCGAGGCTATGGGTTTGCGGACGAGGCGTCCGTGATGGTTGAAGGACTATTGGAGTTGAACAGCGGAGAGGAGACAATGACGAGCGGTGGAGGGCAAGGAAGGGGTTGCTGGAGGAGCTAAGGATGGACGGCGGCGATTGTCGTCTCTGAGGGGGCTCAACGGTAGTGTCGGTGGTCAGATCTGTTGAGGGGAGGAGCTTACAACGTCGGCGTGGGCGCTCGAGCGGGGGTGAAGGTAGCGGTGTGGCGAGGGCTGAGCGGTGACGGAGCTGGGTTGACGGTGATGGAGGAGGGATAGGAGGTGGCGCTCGGGCTGGACGGTTGATGGTCGAAGGAGGCGCTGGTGGCTGGCTGGATCTAGAGGAGATTCGAGGGGGGGAACGGTTCAGGAGACTGAGGCGGAGGGGTGAGTATGGAGGTGGAAGAGGAGTTGGCCACATGGGTAGTTAGGGTAGCGTGGAGGAGGCTGAGCGGTGGCGCGGTTGTTGAGGGGGTGGCGACGGTGACTTGGAGGGAGACGAAGGAGAGAGATGAGGAGAAGGGAGCTGACGCGGCGGAGGAGGCGAGCGGCTGGGTATTGAGCAAAGAACGAGAGAGAGAGAGAGACGAGCAGGAGAGAGAGAGAGAGAAAAAAAGATATTATATACGAAAGGGATTAGGGTTAAGGAGAAAAATTAGGGAAAATCAATACAATTAATAACAATAATAATAATAACAATAAGAAATAAGAAATATTAATTTAAAAAATTTCACCATAATAATTTAATTTATATTAGCAAAATCATTAAATAAATATAAAACCAGATTTTTAAATCATAGAAAATTCTAGAAAATCGAGAAAATATAAACACTCTTTTAAAAATAATATTTTAATATTTTAAAATACCAAAAAATTATTTAAACTAGTATTGAAAATTCATGGTCATTATAGGAAGTGTGTCGAAGTAAGCGTATCTCGCTTAGATGCTTATAAACTATTAATAGGAGGTGAACTCAGTGATGATGTAGGTTCTAAACAATTATGATATGGTTTGTTTGATGTTGTATATAAAATCACTTATATTAACTATTTATTCATTCATGGTAAATTTTGTAGGTGATCGATGCATTTGTTATTCGGCTTTGTAACAAGATTGAAACAACTAATAGTTATGATCGATAGATACATGTCACAAGACCTTGGCTTACAGTAAGTATAACCATGTTTTTTTGATTAGTTGGTAGTTTTTATTATTATACAACACTACAATGTTGACATTGATGCATATTTTAGCAAGCATTTCTAGATGGAAATTTTGAAATGGTGGCAAAACGAATGAAGGAAAATGTTTCTCAGCAGAAGTTCTTGGAGTGTGAAAGAATTCTGATCCCGATTGTCAGCTCCGAACATTGGCACATGGTAGAGTTAGTGAGAGAGGAGAAAAAATTATATCACTACTCTTCAATCAACTCTCCCATTTAAACCGTCGATGCTGCGAAATTTAGAAATAAGTTTATGAGTTTTATAGAGAGTAATTAGAGATTAGGGAAATTAGAGCATCATGTTCTTGTGTCAGTTGCCACACCACAACAATGATTGTAAGTGTTTCATGCATTTCTAATGTAATTGTTTATTTTTTCTCAAAGTCAGTTTCAATATTGTAATTTTTTAAATGCGGAACTTTAGATTGCGGAATCTTTATGATTGAATTCATTAACAACATTGTCGAAAAGCGGTCGATAACAATTTTCAAAAGGAGATTGTACAAAGTTGTCATGCCCCGCTTCCCAAAATACCAGAGAATCGGAACGTGAATAAGCCCGTGACGTATTAGACTGAGGAGAAATAAGTACTTAACCACTCTACTCAATCTAATACGCTAAACGTCGAGCAATATAATACGAAGTCACAGGTCCCCGATCACAGTAGTAAGAATATAATAAACAACTCAGAACCAAAAGATACATATCACAACTAAAATAATCATCCAGACATAATATTTGGGCCAAACATGCCCTTATACAAAACTATCTGAATGAAATGCTGGAAAAATATAAAATACATCGGTTAGGCGAAAATGGAAAGTACTGCAAAAGTAAACTAGGGTCATCAACTAACTAAAAGAGGTAAATAAGCTTCAACTTGTTCTTCTGCTCCGTTCCAAAGCCTTCCTTCGGAGGATCCTCTAGCTCATGTACTACTCTGAACTATAGTTGTCCATCCTCTAAATCTGACGTACATCCCAAGAGAAAAGAGTACGTCAGTGTGCATGGCACACGGCAAGACCCCATAAGGAAGAATAGAAATGATCGAACGATCTATGCAATAACAGAATTAATAAAAGAAGCATGACACTGGAATTCTAATAATCTAAATGCAATCCACCACTAGAATATAATAATCAGAAGAATCCAAAATCAATCGGGTAACGAGATTATACAGCTAGCCATAATCATCCAAGTAACAAGGTCATACAAATAGGTTGAATTAATACTTAAAGATCTACAACACGAGACGTAATACGTCGAGTGAAATAATCCAAACAAGGAAACCCTCATGTATATACCATATGTCTCAATTGTAGATAATTAAATATTAATCCCGATCTATGTATGAAAAGAAATACAATTGGAAATTAAAGCATCATAATAGATATCAGCATGTATGTCTCGTGTACTCATACAAAAATATGTCTCAATCATCATATATCTCAACAATGTGTCGGAGTCTAGCCATCCTATAATAGATCACCGGTCCACATCTCACAAGACTCCATAATCATCTAAGTAACAAGGCCATATAACTAGCCATCCTATAACAGATCACTGGTCTATATCTCACATAGAGTCAACGTTTATATTCTCAGATAACTGAATGTTCACAAATCCTCTACGCGCATTCAATCCCGCGAAATAGATGACTAGAGGACTATACGCAATCCGATTTCGACCTGGTCCAAACTCAAGCAAAACTCGGGTGACGAAACAATTTCACTGACCAAAGTGACGAAACAATTCACTTTGGACCAACAAACCAACCCCAGTATGAAACAATTCACTAGTACGAGCCTGGAAGATACATCAACAGTCACAACCGATCACATGAACCAAGACTTTCCCACCCTAACTTTTCTTGTTTTTCTAAGTCAATACAACACATGTCTCTAGATCTTGTATATGACACGTAAGGCCATTAAGCTCATATGAACTACTAACGATCCTCAATCACAACAAGAAATAAGAAATGCAACTGATCAGGTGCAAATTAATAATATCATGGCATATCACATAATTAAAAATTAAGGTTCATAAATCATGAACAACGACTATGTAATTCAGAAAATAATCTTTTTCCAAAATAATTTATTTATTTAAAATAATCCTTTTGCCAAATAAATTCTTTTAGTTTATTTCTTATTATAATAATCCAAAATATTCTCTTTTTTAAAATGAATTCTTTTTAAATTATTATAATTATCCTAAAATGATTTCATTACCAAATAAATTCTTCTAATTTATTATAATTATTCTAAAATTATTCTTTTTCTAAAATGAATTCTTTTAAATTATTTATCATTATTATTTAATATTATTCATCAAACAAACTCACGCAGATAATTATATCATAGTCTAATATATGCACATAATTCATATCAGATCTAAATATTTTAGTAAATAACAAGCTGAGAAGAGGGATCTTGCCTCAGTTTATTGTCGAATGATTTGACGTTACCGTGTGAGGCTACAGGTCTGCGTACGAGGCGGCAGCGGCGTGCAGACACAGTACGACGAATCTGAAACGGCAGGGGTTGCCACTATTCGCTACTTGTTGTTTCAGTGACGCGTGCAATGGGTCGGGGAGGCGACGGTTGCAAGGGTCTGATGTCGTCGGTCGGCGGAAGAGGGAGCTCGGGTTAGCGGTGGTAGCGAGACGAGGGCGGTGACTGTGCGGAGCGATGACACTGTTTGGGGACAGCAATGACGGTGGAGTTTGAAGTTCAGGGTGGCGAAGCCGGGGGCTGTGGCGTCGCTGAGGTGGCAACGAAGGCGTCTATTTGGTCTGGGGTTGAGCGGGGAAAATAGCGGGGGAGGGGCTGAGGACCATCGGAGCGGAGCTCAAGGCTTAGATGAAGAGAGAGAGGAGACAGGACTGGTATGGTCAACGGTTGAGGCTGAGCTTGGAAGCGAAGCTCGCGACTGCAGATGGCGGTGGGCTGGACGACGGAGGGGAACGGTGTTGGTCGGAGCACATTGGGAAGGGTGAGCACGGAGGTTGGAGGAGGCGCTGATTGGTTGGAGGTGGCGAGGAGAGGAGCGGCATACGGGGGAGATGGTCGGTGTGGCGGTGCCTGGTCGGGGGTCAAGTGGTGACGGGGGCGGAGCTCGAGGAGTTGGGCAGGAGGCGGAGGAGCTGTGAAGGGGTTCGGGCTCGGGGCTTGGGACGTTGTGCTGGGGCTGGTGCGGGTGGAAGAGGTAGAGGTTGGGCGCTTGTCGGAGCTGGAGGAGTGGGGTTCTCTTTAGGGAAATGGAGGAGAGAGATGAAGAGGGGAGGGTGTGTGAGAGAGATCTGAGCGTGGGGGATTTTTTAGGAGGTGAGAGAGAATCTCGTGGGGGGGGAAGAGAACGAGAGAGTGAGGGTGAGCATGAGTTTTGAGGGAATCAGGGGAAAACACGAGGGAGGAGGAAAATGGGTTTTAGGGAGTGATTTAGGGAAGTGGGGGTAGGGAGTTAGGAGGAGAGAGAGACTATGAGTTTGAGGGAAACCGAGGAAAAGCCTGATAACAGGTAAAAAATACTTCAAGATAATAATAGCAATAATAACAATAATAAATAACCAAATATTATTTTAAAAGTTTTTTTTATCATAGCAATTAAATTTATAATCAACAAAATTATTAACATAAATATAAAACTAGATTTTTAAATTATAGAAAATTCTAGAAAATCGGGTAAAATATAAATAATATTTTATAATACCAGAAAAATTTATTTAATTAATATCAAAAAATTACGGTCCTTACAAAAGTACAGAGCAAAGTTTTGTGCAGCTCTCTTGTATGCAAGTGATTCACTTTTTTTTGTAAATATTATTTTAATTTTCACCATGGTAGTTGTTATGTATGCAATATGTGGATGATATTTTATGGATAAGTGGAAGTGACAAAATGTTCATTGAAAAAGTTGTTTATTTGATCTGGAAAAATTTATAGGGATGATATTATTGTGGGATCTTTATGTGGTTGATATTTTGTAAGTCATTGTTCTAGAGAAAAATTTGTACCCACTTATTCAAGTATACTAGCTCATTATTATTCTAGAGAAATTTTGTACCTATTTAGGCAAATTTTGTATCTCATTATTCTGAAAAAAAATTTGTAACCACTTAATCAAGTTTTGTACCTACTTATGCACGTTTTGTACCTCATTGTTCTGTCAAAAAAAATTATACCTACTTAATCAATTTTGTACCTACTTAATCAAGTTTTGTACCTACTTATGCACATTCTGTACCTACTTAGACATGTTTTGTACCTCATTGTTCTGTCTAAAAAAATTATACCCACTTAATCATTTTTGTACCTACTTAGGCAAGTTTTGTACCTTATTGTTCTAGAAAAAAATTTGTACCCACTAAATCAAGTTTTGTACCTACGTATGCACGTCTTGTACCTACTTAGACACGTTTTGTACCTCATTGTTCTGTCAAAAAAAATTTGGGGAAAATGTGTCCAGACCCCAAAAATGAAAACTTTATATGACGATGCCCCTTGTATTCTGCCTCATATGGATAAGCCCCAAATACACACAATATTTGTGACGAGACCCCAAAGTATCAGTTTTTTAAAAAAAACCTAGTGGAAGTTACAAACTTGCCCCTTTGATGGGACTGAACTCAGTTACTGTGCCCCCTCTCTATTCAAGTACCCTCTCTCTCTCTCTCTCTCTCTCTCTCTCTCTCTCTCTCTCTCTCTCTCTCTCTCTCTCTCTC
>BQKN01065643.1:71598-87518 GCA_022839385.1 Asparagus kiusianus | reverse complement strand
CTCTCTCTCTCTCTCTCTCTCTCTCTCTCTCTCTCTCTCTCTCTCTCCCACTGCTTAGGAGCCACCGAAACTCTCGAATTTTCAATTTTCTCGTCGGACTTCAACAGTGCTAGGTTTTTCCCCAGAAAAATATCGTCCAGGGAAGTAGAAATTCGTTAACGACTATGAAGTCGTTCATCGCGGTGAGCTGAAGGACAAAGATGGTTCATCTGGGGTTGGCAGCGCGGAGGAAGCCACTCAAACCCTTATGAAAATGCAAAGGCAGGCAGTAGAATGACAAGACCGAAAAAGAAGAATGACAAGGGCTGGCAGTAGTTGGGAGTTTGGGGGGGTTGGATGTTTTTTGTTTTAGTTTTTTGGTCTGTATGTAAAACTTGTGGGAGATGTTTGGATGGAAAAATGTGAAAAATTTAGGAGGTGTTAAATTGACGTTGGTTCTAACAATTATTCCTAGGTGCGTAAATTCCTCAATCAAAAATTATACTATGTAAAATATTATTATATTTAAAAAAGAAGAAATTATTTTCATGTTAGTTCTAATGGATATCATGTTAGTTCTAATATTTGTGTTAGTTCTAATTGATTTTATATTAGTTCTAATGGATATCATGTTAGTTCTAACATACCGTGGGTTAGAACTAACATAAATTAGAACTAGAACTAACAATCATTGAGTTAGAACTAACATGCTGTGTGTTAGAACTAACATAAGAGCCCAAGAGCCTAGAATTAACATGAATTAGAACTAGAACTAACAAGCGGTGAGTTAGAACTAACATGTTGTAGGGTAGAACTAACATGCCATAGATTAGAACTAACATAAGAGCCCAAGAGCCTAGAACTAACATGAATTAAAACTAGAACTAACAAGCAGTGAGTTAGAACTAACATGTCGTGGGTTAGAACTAATATAAGAGCCCAAGAGCCTAGAACTAACAAGAATTAAAACTAAAACTAACATGTGTTGAGTTAGAACTAACATGCAGTGGGTTAGAACTAACATAAGAGCCCAAGAAGTTTCCACTTTTGGTACAAAAATTTTTATACCCACTTATTCAAGTTTTGTACCCACTTAATCAAGTTTTGTACCTCATTGATCTGGAAAAAAATTTTATACCCACTTAATCAAGTTTTCTACCTACTTATGCACGTTTTGTACCTACTTAGGCACATTTTGTGCCTACTTAATCAAGTTCTGTCAAAAAAAATTATAGCCACTTATTTATGTTTTGTACCCACTTAATCAAGTTTTGTACCTCATTGATCTGGGAAAAATTTTGTACCAACTTATTCAAGTTTTGTACCCACTTAATCAAGTTTTGTACCTCATTGATCTTTGGGAAAATTTTGTACCCACTTAATCAAGTTGTGTACCCACTTAATCAAGTTTTGTACCTACTTAAGCATGTTTTGTACCTCATTGTTCTGTAAAAAAAAACTATACACACTTATTCAAGTTTTTTATCCACTTAATCAAGTTTTGTACCTCATTGATTTAGAAATTTTTTTGTACCTACTTATGCACGTTTTGTACCTACTTAGGCATGCTTTGTACCTCATTATTCTGTTAAAAAATTTTATCCTCACTTATTCAAGTTTTGTACCCTCTTAATCAAGTTTTGTACCTCATTGATCTGGAAAATTTTTTGTACCCACTTAATCAAGTTTTGTATCTACTTATGCACATTTTGTACCTCATAGGCCTGGAACAAATTTTGTACCTCATAGACCCGAAAAAAATTTAATTCAAATTATCATTCATACATGATTAATCCATACAACCATATTATCATCCATATAGGGTAATGTATACAACCAGATTATCATCCATACATACATAAATTTTACTTCAATTTATCAACATTCTTCCGAAATACATGATTAATCCATATAACCACATTATCATCCATACATACATAAACTTTAATTCAAATTATCAACATTCTTCCGAAACACATGCTTTAATTTGGCCCACAGTTAACTTTGTTTTGGCCCTCCATTAACTTTCTCGACCTCCACATGCATCATTTTTCATCTACAAAAAAATTACAACTTTATCATGACAAATGCATCGACATAAAAAAATATTAAATCAAGATTAAATATAATACCTCAGCTAAAGGACAACTCGATCGTTATATAATATCATTTTCCCTTACAAAATCCACAAAATCTTTGTTTTTTATACTCTTTTCTTGTGCTATCTCCATTCCAGACTTAATTCTAGTAGCATGTGATGGTCGTCCCTTCGTGGCGACATGCTTATCTAGATCACGAATAGTGATTTGAGTTGCTTCCTCTATAGATGTAAGGACCATGAATTTTAATACTAGTTAAAATAATTTTTTGGTATTTTAAAATATTTAATTATGATTTTTAAAAGAGTATTGGTATTTTTCTCAATTTCCTACAATTTTCTATGATTTAAAAATCTGATTATATATTTATTTAAATGATTTTAATATTTATAAATTTATTTCGAGCAGTAAAATTTTCTAGAATTAATTTGTTATGTTATCAGTACTATTACGTATTATTTTAAATAATATGTTGTATTATTAATATTATTATGTATTATTTCGTATAATACTTTGCATTATTAATTACGTATTTTTGGTATAATTTGTTGTATTATTTTAACTGTTACATAATAGCTGTCGTATTAGTATAACTAGTACATTTTACTGTGTATATAATTATCCCATAATTATTGAATTTTAAATGTAAGTAAATATATTTTAATTATTAATTATTTTCGTTTAATTGTACAATATGGGTATTTTTCAACTATTTCATATTAGCTGTTGTAATAGCACAATATGTACATTTTTAATTATAGATAATTATTATGTAATTAGTTTAATTTTTAAATACTCAAAAGTATTTATTTTAATTAATTTAGTTAAATACCTAAACCCTAACCCTAATTTTAAATCCTATATATATATAAATAAACCCCTCTCTCTCTCGTGTAAAACTCCCCGCCGCCTCACCCTTTTTCTCTCTCCTCCTCTCTCATCTCTCTCTCTCTCTGTTTTTCGTCCGCACCACCCAAACTCGCCGCCTCAACCGCAGCCTCCTCCTGCATCCCCGCTCGAACCACACCCAGCCGCCTCGACCTCCTCCATGAACAGTGGCCCACTCCTCCCTCTTCCCCGACCAGAACCACCGCCCACCCCTCTCCCATCTCCGGCCACCCCAGCTCTACCGCAGCCGCCGGCCACCAGATCCGCCAGGCCGCCGCTCCGACCCTCTGCCGTCGAGCCCTCGCCGCACCGAGCCCTACCCGACAGCCCCCGCTCCTCCTTTTGCCGAGATCCCACGGCCACCAGCCGCTGCCGGCCCCCGACGCGCCGCCCTCGTTGAGATTCCGCCGTCGCTGCCCTCCGACAGTCCACCGCCACCTGTTCGACGATATGCCGACGCAGTCCAGACCCACCACAAACGTCGCTTGAGATCCGCCGTACCGCGTCCGCATCGGCGCCGTCGCCTCGTCGTCAGACCCCACGGTCTCGCAGGCAAGATCCCGTTACTCAGCTTGTCGATCTTTATATTTTCAGATCTATTATGAGTTGTCTATGTAGATTGGTTTGTAATATAATTACCTGTGTGGATTGTTTGATAAAGAATATTAAAATATATTATAGTAATATAATAAATAGCATTTTCAGAATAATTATAAGGAATTAAAAGAATTTAGTTCGGCAAAAGAATCATTTTTAGATAATTATAATGATTTAAAGAAATTTATTTTGAAAAAGAAGTTATTTTTTGATTAGTTATAATAAGAAAAGAATTTTATTCTGTAAAAATGGATTATTTGAGTTGTTATTATAATAAATGATTCTTAAAAGAATTTATTTTGTGAAAGGATTATTTGAGTTAATATTCATTATTTAAAAAGATTATTGTAGAATAATTATGATGAGAAATAAGTGTTAAGAAATTATTTTGGAAAAGGAATTATTTTCTGAATTACATAGCTGTTGTTTATGAACACATTTTACGTTTTGCATTTATTTAATGTATTTGACATGTTTGCTATAGTGCTATGTATTGTCCATCTTGTGATTGAGAACCATTAGTAGTTCATGACTTAGTGGCCTCGTGCGTCATGAACAGACTTAGTGACATGTGTGAGTGTGTTGACTGAGTTTAGGTGGTGAACCCGAGTTTAAATATGGATTATGTTTGACTTAGAAAATACAAGAGAGTTGGGATGGGGAAGTCCATGTTCATGTGATCGGATAAGACTGTTGATGTATCTTCCAGGCTCGCGCCAGTGAATTCGTGTAGTCACTGGGGTTGGTTTGTTGGGCTAAAGTGAATTCGTGTAGTCACTTTAGTAAGTGAATTTGTGTAGTCACCTGAGCTTTGCCTGAGTTCGGACCAGGCCGAGATCGGATTGCGTGTAGTCCTCTGACCGATTCGTGTAGCGGTATTGGATGCGCGTAGAGGATTTGTGAACAGTCAGTTATCCGGTAATATGAGCATTGACTCTGTGTGAGATGTGGACCAGTGACCTGTTATAGGATGACTAGTTACATGATCTCGTTTCTTGGCTATGTATGACTTCTTGTGAGATGTAGGCCGGTTGTATTTCTTTCCATACATAGATTGGGATTAATATTTAATTATCCACAATTTGAGACATATGGTATATACATGAGGGTTTCTTTGTTTGGATTATTTCGCTCGACGTACTACGTCTCGAATTGTAGATTTTTAAGTATTAATTTCATCTAGTGTATGACCTTATGACTTGGATGATTTCTGATTGCTAGCCGCATGATTTTGTTACCCGATTGATTTACGGATTCTTATGTTATCATGATTTAGTAGTATTTGTATGTCGATTTTGTTGGATTACCAGTTGCACGTTCTTTTGTCGTTTCTGTTATCGTATCGTTTCTCGTTTTGGTTTTCGTCGATCTATTTGTTTTATCGGGTCTTGCCGTGCGCCATGCACCTGACGTACACCTGTTTTCTCTGGTGTACGTCAGACTTAGGAGAAGAACAGGTTCAGCAGGAGTCAGAAGATTCTTAGCAGGAGTGCCTTGTAGACGTAGTAGGAGAAGGAGTCGATGCCTATTCTTTTCATTATTAGCTGATGGTTCCAGTTATTTTGTGGTCCCTTCCATTTCGCTTGATCAGTGTATTTTATCTCTCTAGTATTTCATTTGTTCAATTTGTATAAGGGCATGTTGACCCGAATATTATGTCTCGGATGATACTTCTTTTATGATATGTATTATTTCATTTTGTGTTGTTCATTATATTCTTGTTGATTGTGATCGGGGACCTGTGACTTCGTTTGTATTTCTTGACGCTTAACGTATTAGATTGAGAAGACGGGGTCTAGTACTTATCTCTCCTCAGTCTAATACGTCGCGGGCTTGTTCACACTCCGATTCCTCGGTATTTTGGGAAGCGGGGCGTGACAATAGAGATGAGTATGGATGAAGTAGGCATCTTATTGCTAGCATTGCTCTCATTTCCATTGTCGTTTTGTTCCTTCTCTTTCTTGTAATTCTCAACTTCTTCAAAAAATGAGTCTAAAAAAGCACTAAACTTATCATGAAGTATAATTGAAGTCAATGTATCTTCTAGTGCGTTGTTAAATCTACTCCTAAGGGCCCAATGTTTAATAATAGAGAGTTGTTCTTGTTGGCCTCTTTGTTTTGATGATGTTTAATAAACAATTTACCACTAATATTATTTGTCTAGTGTTTGTGTATTTCTATTTATTATAAACAAAAAACATGTTGGAGGATGGACGGAATTACGTATTCACGATCATATCCAATGGAGGTTGGCGGAATTATGGAGTGAAGCCTACGCAATTCAAAGTTAAAGATTCAAGTTCAAGCTTCATCCGCAAGTTTACCAAGACGAGCTTAATTGAAGATCAAGATAGCTTGGGTAAATTTAGTTTTAGGTTTATATTATGTGTGTTAGTACTTTAAGCTTAATCATATACACACATACACGTTTTGGTTTTGTATATATATAGTTATATATATACATATATGTTTTGGTTTGATAGTTTTCAAGTTTTAATATGAAACAATTAAATATAATTAGAAAACATATTTTTGTTTCATACTTACTTGCATATATATGATTTCATCAATATTAATTTTATTTAGTTTAATGAAATCATATTTACTTTTTAAAAGTTTGCAAAATATGCAATTTTATGAAAATATTATTTTCTTAGTTTATGGACTTAATAACAATCATATACATCTTTTATTAAGTCTATATAATGATTTTGTAATGTTTCAAAACATGGTTAAGCTAAAATGTCAAAACTCATATGTTTATATTTTCATGTTTTGGACTATTTTGCAAAATGATGATATTTTTTATTTGAGAGATCCTTTTTGAAAACCAGTTGTTGTAGCATGTTTATTATTATGTCTATAATCATTTTCCAAAGTTTTATATTTTTTTGAAATTTATTTGATATTTTTAAACATGGTTTTAAAATCAGAAAATAACTTTCAAAACCTGTTTTTCATGTATCAGTTTGCGGTCGATAGCCCTTGAGTCTAGAGACTCAATTTGTGTTTTGGTGGCCCGCGGTTGACCGTGGCGGTCGACCGGATAAAGTCCAGAGAGTCTCGTGGTCGACCGTGACGGTCGACCGGCTGATGTCTAGAGACTTTTCTCTCTCCTCAGGCGCTCGCGGTCGACCACCGATGTTACCGTTAGCTGGTAACGGCTAGTTCCTGAGCTGTTTTTCTGAGGGCTTTTGTGTCATTTCAGTGGAGTTTTTGCTAAAGTTTTGAGTGGATATAAATACCCCATTGCATTCATTTCTCCTACTAACAATGAGAGTCTTTTAAACAAGTTTAAGAAAGTTTTAAACAAGGGTTTATGTTTGGTTTAAGTTTGTTTTAAAAGCTTTTAAGCAATTAAGAGTTTAATTTTGAGAAATCAATTTCACAAGAGCTAGAAGAGATCATCACTTGGTGTTTGAGCTTCAAATCATCTCTCTCTCACTCTTGTCATTTATTGGAGAAGTTTTCTAAACTCAATCTAGCTTTACTTTTATATTGTTTGATTATCATTCTATTAAGCTAGTATTTATATTTGAGTTTAGTTGATTTAATTTCACTCATTGTTTACACACACCCACTTGAGCTTATTGTATTTTTATATATAGTATATTTGGGTTGGTGATAATTGTAACAATAGAGTATGAGCTTTCATTGAGTTCTCATCTATTGCAGAGAACAAATTTGTTGTTATATTATGAGTGTTGTAAGGTTTTCGGTGAGCTAGAAAACCGAGTGTGTTGTTGTAAACGTTATTCGGGTGAGCGTAGAAAACCCGGTTGTGATAGTGGAGATATCCTCGAGGTGAGGAGCGGAGATGTAGGTCGTGGGGACCGAACTCCGTGAACATATCTTTTGTTTGTGATTGCATTGGCGTACTTTTTCTTGTATTCATATCCTATATCACCTTTGTGTATTGCTCTTCATATTGCCCTATCACATTTGTAGTTTGTTTATTTTATCCTTGTGTTAGTTTATATATCCTTGCATATATTTTACCATATATCCCTTTGCTAGGATATATCCCTTTGTTCATATTACATATTCTTGCTCATAACATATTGTATATCTATCTTGCAAGAATAATTCTTTAGTAAGTTTTAAATTGGCATAAAATCAGATTAGATTAGCATAAGACCCTAATCACCCCCCTCTAGGGTCAAACAATTGGTATCAGAGCTTAGTGCTCTTTGATTTAAGGTCTAATCGCCTTGAGTTAAAGATCCAAGTTATCTTTTTGTGCTAATCTAATTTTTGTTTTTTGTATCTTGCTTGCATACATATATTATGGATATGCACGGTGCACCTTGTTTAGGCTATGCCGTTAATATTGCTCCTTGTTTGGATAATTTCACTTATGCCCAATGATGTGTTAGATTTAAGCTATTTGTTGGATCTAAACATTCTGATTTATGGGAAATTATAGATGATGCTTATATTGTGCCCGCTACGGAGAAATCCAAGTGGAATAAAAATGATCATCGAATGTTTACAATGAACAATATTTTGTTAGAATATTTGCTAAATGCTTTTGATTCATCTATGTCTAACAAGTTTGTTCATTTTGATAGTGCTTACAATTTATGGAAATTCATAGAAGCACATCAAGGCAACTTGGAGGAAATCCGACACAGTTTGGAGGATTCTTCTTCAAGTGATATTGGAGCTTCATCATGCACACGGCCACTAGGCGTTATCCCTAGCGTGGTTTGCGAGTTCGGATCAATTAATGATTTATCTAGTGATGAACTTGCTTGTGCAAGTGAAAAATTATTGCATGCCTATAACAAATTGCATAAAGATTTTATTGACTTACAAAGCAAGCATGTAGAATTAGAATCCGATCATGAGGAGCTACTGTCAAAATTGGATGTCATTACAAAAGAAAATACCATGCTTAAAGAAAACAATGACATGTTAATTTTGGAAAATAAAAAATTGACCTCATCCATTTCTAGCTTAACTCATGAAAGAGATAATACCATGTTATAAGTAGAGAACATAAAAAATGATACTGCTTCTTTTATAAATGACTATTTATGTTCTACTTCTAATAAAAATGCATATGTGCCTAATAATGAAGATTTGAATCTTGTGAATAAACACATTTCATCTTTAGATTCAACTTTGAAAACATGCATTGATAACCATAAGAAACATATGGACAAGTTTGCTAAATTTAGTATCACATACACATTATGCACACTTGTATAGCAAAATTTACAAATGTTCCATTTGTGGCCGAAAAGGCCATCTAGCTAAATTTTGTTATGATGCACAAAAATCTAAAAGTACTAATATCAATGCTTCTTGTGCATCTCATAAGGTTTCTTCATCATATACACATGCACATACTCATCATGTTCATCATAAGCATGCTCATGTGTTTAAATGTGATATTTTTTGTCATTTTGGTCATTTGGCTAAATATTGTTTTGATTTGAAAAATAAGTCTCATTTGCCAAATGTTTCTAGTAGATCACATGTTTATAAATGTAATGTTTGCGGTAGATTTGGCCACTTAGAAAATTTTTATTTTGATAATGTTTCACATTTGCAAAAAGCTTCAAATAATTTACCTTTGTTTGCAAATGTTCCACGTGTACCTTTTAATGGTCAACATAAGCAAATGCTTCATTTCCATTGTACATATTGCAATCAGAATGGTCATTTGAGTGATTATTGCTATGACCGATCCCGTACACCACATATGCCCAAAAGGGTTCATAACCCTAGGACTTTGAGCTTGAATGATATGGGTCATGTCCCTAACCAATCCGGCACCAAGAATTCTTGGGTGTCAAAATGATTTTTAAACCAAAAATTTTAGTATTTTTACTTTTTCCTTTTCTTGGTTTTGAAAATTATTCTTTAAATTTTTTTAATATGAAAACAATCCTTCTTTGATCAATTCTTTTGTTTTCATGACTATGAGTTTCAATTTTCATGAGAGGTTTGTGATTATATAACCCCCCGGGCTTATTGTGTGTTTATTCCCAAATCATGTTTACTAGATGATAAAATATTTATATGGGTTGGAACAAGCTTAAACTGCTTGATATATTATTGCCTCTCTTGCATTTCTTTTGTCAAAAATTTTGTTTTGATGCTTTGAATTCATTATATAGCACAAATAGATGATTCAAATTTCAAATATGCTTTATAATATATTCTATGAGTGGTTTGATCAAGTTCTACAAAGAAAAGTTCCTTTATTGATCAAACATCTTTTTTAGGCTTAAAATTTGATTTATGATTTCATTTGGTTAATTTGTTTTCATTTGAAAACTTTTTGCATGATTCTCATGTTCCTCTTATTTTGATTTCATAAATCTATTTTTTACACTATGTTTTTATAATTGTGTAATGAGATACTTCTTTCACAAATGATATATCTATATGTGTCCTCATTATCCTCTTGTATGTGAGTAATATTTAGCATATTTTTCATCTATGCTTGCTCACTTGTTTTGCCTTGGTCTTTACTTTATATACTCAATATAACATTTTGATAGGGGGAGCTATCCCTATATATATTTTTTGTTATACTCACACATGCTTATTTGTAGGGGGAGCTTTCGCTCTCTTCATTCTTTTGTTTTCCCCCTTTTTGATGTTATCAAAGGGGGAGAAATATTGTGAGGATATACTTTTTATTTATATGCATGAAAATTACAATATTATATATTCATTTCTTTTTATGCATATATCCTTTTTGTAAATTATTTGTCATCATCAAAAAGGGGGAGATTGTTGGCCTCTTTGTTTTGATGATGTTTAACAAATAATTTACCACTAATGTTGTTTGTCTAGTGTTTATGTATTTCTATTTATTGTAGACAAATTGCGTGTTGGAGGATGGATGGAATTGCGCATTCACGATCATATCCAATGGAGGTTGGCGGAATTATGGAGTGAAGCCTACGTAATTCAAAGTTAAAGATTCAAGTTCAAGCTTCATCCGCAAGTTTACTAAGACGAGCTTAATTGAAGATCAAGATAGCTTGGGTAAATTTAGTTTTAGGTTTATATTATGTGTGTTAGTACTTTAAGCTCAATCATATACACACATACACGTTTTGGTTTTGTATATATATAGTTATATATATACATATATGTTTTGGTTTGATAGTTTTTAAGTTTTAATATGAAACAATTAAATATAATTAGAAAACATATTTTTGTTTCATACTTACATGCATATATATGATTTCATCAATATTAATTTTATTTAGTTCAATGAAATCATATTTACTTTTTAAATGTTTGCAAAATATGCAATTTTATGAAAATATTGTTTTCTTGGTTTATGGACTTAATAACAATCATATACATCTTTTATTAAGTCTATATAATCATTTTGTAATGTTTCAAAACATGGTTAAGCTAAAATGTCAAAACTCATATGTTTGCATTTTCATGTTTTGAACTATTTTGTAAAATAATGATATTTTTTATTTGGAAGGTCCTTTTTGAAAACCAGTTGTTGTAGCATGTTTATTATTATGTCTACAACCATTTTTCAAAGTTTTATATTTTTTGAAATTTATTTGATATTTTTAAACATGGTTTTAAAATCAGAAAATAACTTTCAAAACCTGTTTTTCATGTATCAGTTTGCGGTCGACCGCCACGGTCGACCGCCCTTGAGTCCAGAGACTCAATTTGTGTTTTGGTGGCCCGCGGTCGACCGTGACGGTCGATCGGATGAAGTCCAGAGAGTCTCGCGGTCAACCGTGGTGATCGACCGGCTGATGTCCAGAGACTTTTCTCTCTCATCAGGCGCTCGCGGTCGACCGTCGATGTTATCGTTGGCTGGTAACGGCTAGTTCCTGAGCTGTTTTTCTAAGGGCTTTTGTACTATTTCAGTGGGGTTTTTGCTGAAGTTTTGAGTGGGTATAAATACCCTATTGCATTCATTTCTCCTACTAACAATGAGAGTGTTTTAAATAAGTTTAAGAAAGTTTTAAACAAGGGTTTATGTTTGGTTTAAGTTTGTTTTAAAAGTTTTTAAGCAATTAAGAGTTTGATTTTGTGAAATCAATTTTACAAGAGCTAGAAAAGATCATCACTTGGTGTTTGAGCTTCAAATCATCTCTCTCACTCTTGTCATTTATTGGAGAAGTTTTCTAAACTCAATCTAGCTTTACTTTTATATTGTTTGTGATTGCATTGGCGTACTTTTTCTTGTATTCATATCCTATATCGCCTTTGTGTATTGATCTTCATATTACCCTATCACATTTGTAGTTTGTTTATTTTACCCTTGTGTTAGTTTATATATCCTTGCATATATTTCACCATATATCTCTTTGCTAGGATATATCCTTTTGTTCATATTGCATATTCTTGCTCATAACATATTGTATATCTATCTAGCAAAAATAATTCTTTAGTAAGTTTTAAATTGGCAAAAAATTGGATTAGATTAGCATAAGACCCTAATCACCCCCTCTAGGGTCTAACAGTTCTTCACTATTTGTAATGTAATTTCTAACAACTCCACAACTAACATGTCTTGCTTTAATTGTCCATCGTTGCATAATATATCTTGACGGAATTTCTAATACTTACTTTTTTACTAAAATGTGCAAGCTATGTTTGCATAATATACCTTCCATCTCAAATTTTGCACAAGAGTACATAATTCTTTTATCTTTGGATGCATTGAAAACAACATGATGCTTTACTATCTTCTTGCTTGCAGCCTCGCTATCTATATTCCAAACGACATAAGTAGCACTTGTGCCGTCCTTCGACAACCTTTCATGAAGCATGAAGTAACTATCCTTGAGTTCTTTCTGAAAGATAGTAAACATATTCTTTGTATAATTCTCCCTATCTTGTTTTTTAATGGGATGTTCAATTATCAATGTAGGAACTGAGTTTGTGGACTTAAAATCTTGCTCAAGTTCAGCGGCTCAGCGAGCTTCGTCAGCATTATCATATTGCTTAACAAAATCATATAACTCGGTATTTGTATTCACAAAATGATCAAAAAAAGCATTAATTCCCTCACTCCGCTGAGTAAATATCATTCCTACAGTAAAAGCATCTTTAAGATACACTGAAGCCCAATGATCTCGATGATTGTATAAATTTACTAACCAACTCCTTTTATCTACCCCATATTTGTTCATCATTTCTTCTCAACGCTTTTCAAAATTTTCTTCTGATTTACTCCAATACTATTTGTTATACTTTATAGAAACATCCTTACTATAATCATTATGCATTGATTGAAGATTTTGTAAGGTATTCCTATGAAGGTGCCAAGAACAAAACTGATGGCGAGTTTGAGAAAATTTTTTGTGAATTGCACCACACATAGCTTTATCTTGATCAGTGATGATTGTTAATGGTGCTATACCCGACATACATTTTAACCATTAGCTAAATAACCATATAAACGTCTCCTATGTTTCATCGGCCAACGCACATCCAATTAGAGTAGATTGTCGATGATGGTTAACGGCCGTAAATGGTGCAAATGGCAATTTTAAATTGTTCGTTCTATACGTAACATCAAAGCTAACAACATCTCATAATTGCAAGTAAGAAGTCCTCGACCTACTATCCATCCAAAAATCACTTCTCATTGTCCCATCATTTTCTAAACAAGTGAAAAGTAAAATTAAGGA
The DNA here is from genome assembly GCA_022839385.1 of Asparagus kiusianus. NCBI lineage: Eukaryota > Viridiplantae > Streptophyta > Magnoliopsida > Asparagales > Asparagaceae > Asparagus > Asparagus kiusianus. Next base: position 74,314 of record BQKN01065643.1, on the reverse strand, counting down.
TCAAATACCTTTTTCTCTTGAAATTGACGAACTATGTTCACACACTCATGACCGACATTGTTTCTTCGTTTAATTCTAAGTTGTGCTTGGCATTCATGTTGAGTGAGAGAGCCTTGTTCATTTCCATGAGCAATGTCTACAACCTTACAAATGATAGAAGGCCGTAAACATTGATTGTCAAGAGTATCTATCAACCTTTTTGTCGATTGAACTCGATGAAGTGTCCGATGTGAGTAGTGCTTCTTTACCCGATTTGGGGTGGTTAATGGATGACCATTACAATTATGTTTAAATTTCGGACCACCCATTTTTCAGTACTTCTATCAAGTCCAATAACCATCCTTACGTTGCATTCACATCTTGTATCAAACTTCCGAATTACATTCTGACCATCTTCTCTTTTATCTTTTAAAAATTTAAAGTCTTCCTTGTCACATACAAATATTCTAGATATGATTGCATCTTTCTTTCTCGATCAAGTTGTGTGACCCTTGCGAACACCAAATCCCTTGAGCCTGGCGTATGCATTATAGGAATTGTAAGCTTCCTCATGAGTAGAGAACTCCATTCCGATATATTGATCAACAACAAAATTACCTTCATCATTTTTAACGCCACCAATAGGCTCATCAACATTCTCCTCATGCTCGGATGACTATAAAAATAGAGAAACAAAACTTATAAAAGTCATTATAAAAGACAACTATTTTGGTATATGTCATTAGTTAGTAGTACACTATAAACAATAAGATATTATCACCTGAGAGAAAAACTTGTCGTAGATAGTAAATCATGATCCTCGCCTTCAAGGTCAAGGGTTATATATTTGTTTTTATCTTCATCCATTGTTGTATCACATGAGAGAATTGTTGGAGTGTCCATACAAGCTATCAAATTATCACATATAAGAAGTTCAAAATCTATAAAAAATCGTCATCAAGTTGATATTTTAATTTCACTAAACAATTTTATTACGATAATTTAAACCCAAATTTAAGGTTCATATCCAATTTAACAATAAACCTATTCTAAAATCAGGGCTTTACGAAGACCTGAGGGCAAGGGGATGTCGATGTCGAGGGCGAGGAGCCGGTGACGATGCTGAGCGGGGGAGGAGATCTCGGCGATGACGATCTTGAGCGCTGGAGAGGAGGAGGGAGAGGTGATGGCGAGGGCGAGCTTCGGTGATGACGCTGAGCAGGGGACGGATGGCTTCGTCTGAGCGGCAATTTCTGGTGCTAAAGAGCAGGGAGGAGGCCTACGCTCAAGCGAGGGGATGTCGAGGGCGAGGGTGAGGAGACAACGGCGACTCTGAGCGGATGCGACGAGCTTTGGCAGTAACGACGTCGTGTTGTAGCGTTGAAGAGGAGGAGGGCAGAACGGTTGTGAACGCCACCTTGGGGGGAAACGTGATAAAAGGGCTGGGTTGTGAACGCGAGATCTGAGGGGTAACGTGAGAAAAAGGTTGGGTTATTTTTGGGAATTGTTATTGAAGGAGGACTGAGATGTATTTGGGGTTTTTGAATCAATGACCCAGATCGCGCATCCTTAGGCTGCATCTAGGGAGTCACCTTAGATTCATATTAACCCCCCCCCCCCCACACACACATAGGGGGAAGTGTTCTTAAGGTAACGCCTTAGATAACCATCTAAGGACACGACCTAAAATCACATGATTGAGCTATATTGTGGATGGTCCGCTCCATTTGGTACGGGTGTATCTTCTCTTCGGGAGCTTAGCAATCCTCATAGGAGCTTGAGGATAGATGATTCTCATGATAGCATGAGAATAGGGGTGTAAAACAATACAGTGGAACGCAGGTGGAAGCGTGGAACAAGACGACGAGCAGCATATTCGAAGAATCCAGATTTCAGCCTGTGAGTCGACTCGTACATGTACATGAGTCGACTCATGACTGTCATGAGTCAACTCACGAAATCAAGCCCTGTTAGCAAAAGTCTCTGACCAGTCGACTCATCAGTTATGAGTCGACTCATATGAGGTCATGAGTCGACTCATCTCAGTCATGAGTCGACTCATCGACAGTTTCCTGATTCGTTTGGATTTCTGTTCACACGGATTCCTGTTGGTTTTGGGCTTGGTAATTTACCAGATTGCCATCCACGTTTGTACACCTATATAAATGATTATTTTAGGGTTTCTAAGCAATCAAATAGAATCAGATAGATTCAAAGAGAGATTCTAATCGTTGTATTAGGGTTTAGAGAGGATTAAGAGGTTGTTCTCGATTCTAGTGAGATTGTGAGGGAGAGATTGTAATCTTTTGTTCTTCATAATCTAGAAGAAGGTATTTTCCTTCGCCATACTGAATTGTTCTGTGTTTTAGTTGTCTTCTTCTCAACCCACCTTTTGGTAATTCCGCGATCAAAGGGTGCTCGCACGGCGACTCGTATCACCATTGAACTTGATCTACATATTCTAAAACCCCAACACACCAAGTTTGGGGTGAACCCATTGTCATTTGACCCGTCATCTACTCGTATTAATTTTAACGGTTTCGAATGAATAGAACTTTTTACATGGCTCGACGGAGGGTCAAACGATGATGGGTTCACCCCAAACTTGGTGTGTTGGAGTTTTAGAATATGTAGATCAAGTTCAACAGAGCGGATCATCCATAATATAGCTCAATCATGTGATTTTAGGACGCATCCTTAGATTTATCTAAGGCGTCACCTTAGGAACACTTTTACT
>BQKN01065643.1:51125-66598 GCA_022839385.1 Asparagus kiusianus | reverse complement strand
AGCTTAGAGTATCTAACACACATAATATAAAACCTAAACTATTTACCTAAGCAACTTGATCTTCAATGAGCTTTTTTTGGTAAACAAGCAGATGAAGCAAGAACTTGGATCTTCAACTATGAATTGTATTGCTTCAACCACTATTCCGCCAACCTCCATTTGATATGATCGTTGTGGCGCAATACCATCCAACCTCCAACTCGTTGTTTGTCTACAATAAATAAAAATACACAAACACTAGACAAACAACATTAGTGGTAAATTATTTGTTAAACATCATCAAAACAAAGAGGCCAACAATCTCCCCCTTTTTGATGATGACAAACAATTTACAAAAAGGATATATGCATTAAAGGAAATGAATATATAAAGTATAATATATCATGCATATAAACAAGAAAGGCTATACTCATAATATTTCTCCCCTTTGACAACATCAAAAAGGGAAAAGAAGAGAGCGAAAGCTCCCCCTACAAATAAGCATGAGTGAGTAGTAAAAAAATTAGGGATTGCTCCCCCTATTTAAAAGCCACAGAGATATATAAGAGATAAGATTATGGGGTTAAGATAATCATCCTATATAAGCATGCATTTGCTACAAAAAGAGAATAATATCATGAGGTATAAGAGAGCAAATGTAAGCATCCAAACATACTCATACGATAAAAAAACGACATAAGTGTTTGTAATATACATCATTCATCACTGAAACACACTACATTCACAAGCCAGAAAAGTCAAACCACATAGTTTAAGAAAACAACATCCCAAAATAAAACATCGTCCAACAAAGCACAAACCAAAAAAAAGAAGATATCACAAGCCAAAGGATACCAGTTCTCGTGGAGCAAATGGCCTTGGACCCGGTGGAGGATAAGGATGTTGAACAACCCTGAAGAGATCGTCAAATCTGCCAGTAAGGATCTCCAAATCAGTATGTTGATGTGTCCTAATCCCACCTAGCTCCCTCCTAATAGCCTCCCGAGACTCCCTAATCTCTGTCTGAGAGGACTCAATCTCAGCAAACTTATCCTAAGGTCCGTAAGAGAATCCTCTAACATATCAAATCTCATCTTAAGATCCCTATGAGAATCCTCTAACATATCAAATTTCCCCTGATCCTGATGGTGCCAAAACTCAGCCTCAGCATGATAAGAATCTATCTGAGCAAAGAGATCCTTAATATAACTAGGGGTATGAGAGGGGTAATTTTCAGCTCTAGGACTATGTCTGGGAGGAGGAATCTCTCTATCAGAATCATGAGGTTCAGGAGAATGTGCACGAGCTGAAGGATTATGAAGCTCATGGAGAGAGACATGTAACTCCATCCTACGAAGGACTGATTTATCAAAAAGAGGGCGAACTGGAAGGTAGATCTCATCAATCAAATCAACCCCGAACTAGATGAACACTTTGGTGAGAAGAGCACCAAAAGGGATAAAGGTAGTGGGATCGGATGCCAAGATATCAAAGAGAACTCTTCCCCATTGAACATTAATGTTCCCTATAATAGCATAAATGACGCGAGTAAGATCATGAGAATAATGACTGTACGCCCCTGTCTTAGGAATGATGTTATAACATACGATCCAACCAACGAGTTTAGCTAGATTTGAAGCATTTTTACCAGACAAGGGGAGACATTCACTGGGAAGAACTAAAAGGGCCTCAATTTCAGGATTATCATAGATGACGTCTATCAACATTTTGTCTCCACGAGGCAAACCAAGGATTTCAGACAATTTGTCTGCAGAGAATTTGATGCGAGTATCTTTTACTTTGGAGACAATAAGACGAGTTTTGGAATGAGATGACTCAATGCGGAGATTTGCATAGAAAAGATGCACTAAGTGAGGATAATATGGAAGTTCATTCTTAGTGCTAAGGAAATCAATCATATTGGCACCTCCAAAAACAGTTTCCAGTCCAAAATGAGTAAAGTCATCAAATTTAACATATTTATCAGGAAAAGGCTTAAGATGACACAATTCATGATATTTAGGGATTAAATCCTCATGTTCAAGATATTTTTTCATAATACTCAAGATTAGAGGAGGAAGAAGGAGGAGTATTGGAAGATGAAGGTTGATCCCTTCCAGTCCTACGACTCTTAGGCACAATATCAGACATGATGAAGGCAAATGCAAATAAGGTGACCTCAGATTTTAAGAAAGAAATACAAACCCTAGAAATTTCTAAAGAAACCCTAGATGAGAGTTCTAGAAGGAAAAGCAAGGAGCAAGAGAGAGGGTTATACCTTGACAATGGAGGACCAAGAGGAGACAAGGGCACGGCTGAGCACAAGGACAGGAAGATCGACGGACTAGAGACGACAGATTGAGAGAAGAACGAAGAAAATGAGAAGAAGAATAGGGATTGGTTCTTCTAAAAGTGAGGGTAGGGTTAGGATCTGGTCAAAGACACATGGACGGCTGGGATAAGGTCTCCAAAGAGTGTCTAGGTCAAACGGGTCCAAAGCCAAGTGAATCCAATCAAGAAAACAACCCAGACCTGAAAAGCAGTATCCGTAAGTCGACCTATAAGTCGACTCATTAGTCAACTAATAAGTCGACTAATAACCTGTAAAATAGTTTTTCAGAATTTTAAAGTAGACGTTTAAGCTTTATAAAAAATTTCAAAAGATGTTTTTATTGTATTAAATGATTTTGAAGGTATTTAGGCAATAAAATTCATATATAGTAAATTTCAACATGAAAAGACTTTATGAATTTCTTCACAAGGCAAAACAACGCATGAAACCAAAAGATGAAACGTTTTAAATCAAATTTGTTTTGGCACCCACGCATTTTTGGTGCCATATTGCTTAGGGATATGATCCCTATCATTTAAAACCAAGGCCCTTGGGTTATGAACCCATTTGAGCGTGTATGGTGCATGGATACGATCAAAACAAAATTCATATACATGACCTTTTCGATTGCAATGTGTGCAATGAAAGAGATCCATTTGTTTTTGTGGATCATTAGCTCGTGCACGGGAATCATTTGCAAACAAAGATTTTTCTTTTAAATTATTTCGCAAATGATAAACATCATTAAAAAAGGTAGTTTACTTGAGAAATATGGCAAGTTTGAATATTTTTTTAAGTCATAACAAAACCTCGCCAAATGGCCAAATCTACCACAAATATCACATTTAAACACATGTGGTCTACTAGAAACATTTGGCAAACGTGATTTTCTCTTCAAATCAAAATAATATTCGGCCAAATGACCAAAACAACCACAATGATCACATCTATATACATGAGCATGCTTATGATGAACAATGGGGTGCATGTGTGTGTACATGTGATGAAGAAACTTGATAAGATGCACAAGGATCATTGACATTTTTATGTTTGTGTGCATCATAGCAAAATTTAGCTAAATGGTCTTTTCGGCCGCAAACTGAGCACTTGTAAACCTTGCTATATATGTGTGCTTAATGAGTAGATGATTTTAGTTTAGACTTAGCACACATATCCACAAGCTTCTTATAATTATTAATGCATGTATTAAGAGTTGAGTCTAAAGATGAAATGTGATTTTTAACAACATTCAACTCATCTTTTGGCACATATGCATTTTTATTAGAAGTAGAACATATATAGTCCTCTATAAAAGAAGCAGTATTATTTTTTACGTTTTCTACTTCTAACATGGCATTATCTCTTTCATGAGTTAAGCTAGAAATGGATGAGCTCAAATTTTCATTTTCCAAACTTAAAATATCATTGTTTTCTTTAAGTGAAACATTCTCTTTAGCAATGATATCAAATTTGGAGCCTAGGAACTCATGATCGGATTTCAAATTATCATGCTTGCTTTGTAAATCAATAAAATCTTTATGCAATTTGTTATTATAGGCATGCAATAATTTTTCACTAACACAAGTAAGTTCATCACTAGATAAATTATTAATGGATTCGAACTCGCAAACCTCACTAGGGCTATTGCCTAGTACTCAAGTGCATGATGCTCCAATATCACTTGGAGAAGAATCCTCCAAACCATGTCGGATTTTCTCCAAGTCCCCTTGATGTGCTTCAATAAATTTCCATAAGTTGTAAACACTATCAAAATGAACAAACTTGTTAGACATAGATGAACCAAAAGCATTTAGCAAATATTCTAACAAAATCTTATTCATTGTAAACATTCGATGATTATTTTTATTCAACTTGGATTTCTCCGAAGTGGGCACATTATAAGCATCATCTATAATTTCCTATAAATCAGAATGTTTAGATCTAACAAATAGCTTAAATCTAACACACCATTGGGCATAGGGAAAATTATCTAATCTAGGAGCAATATTGATGGCATAACCTAAACAAGGTGTACTATGCATGTCCATAATATTCATATGAATGCAAGCAAGATACAATAAAGCTCAAAATAAGATTAGCACAACAAGCTAACTTGGATCTTTAACTCAAGGCGATTAGACCTTAAATCAAAGAGCACCAAGCTCTGATACCAATTGTTAGACCCTAGAGGGAGGGGGAGGGGTGATTAGGGTCTTATGCTAATCTAATCCGATTTAAATGCCAATTAAAACTTATTAATAAATTATTCTTGTAAGATAGATATAGAATATATTATGAGTAAGAATATGCAATATGAACAAAGGAATATATCCTAGCAATGAGATATATTGTGAAATATATGCAAAGATATATAAATGACACAAGGGCAAACAATCTAAACTAGATAGCGAGCAATATAAACAATGCAAACACACAATATGATCACGGAGTTCAGACCTTCCATCCTACGTCTCCGCTTCCCACTCCCGGGGAGAAATCCACTATCACAACCGGGTTTTCTACGCTCACCCGAATAACGTTTACACCTCACAATATCGATTTTCAACGTTCACGGATCAACGTTCACAATCTCATAATGTGACTACACTCCACACCTCACAATACGATTTTCTAGCTAACCGAAAACTCTACAACACTTTCAATGTAACAAATTTGTTCTCTACAATAGATGAGAACTCAGTCTAGGCTCACTCTCAATTATTACAACTCCTCACAACCCAAATTATACTAAGTATGAAAATACAATAAGCTCAATGGTTGTGTGTGTAAACAAAGAGAAATAAAAACAAATCTAACTCAATTAGCAAACTACCAACAAATAAGAATATGAAAATTAATAATAAAATTGCTAGAGAAAAGAGTTAGAAAAACTTCTCTATAACCACAAAGGAGAGGATGAAGAAGATTGAGGATGAATCCCTCAATTGACAACGTAAGCTTCCTCATTTGTAAACAAAAACCCCAAACTTAAAACAAACTAAACAAACTTTTAATCTATTTTTAAAACTTGTTTAAAACTCTCTCAAGTTATGAAAAATAGTTAATGTAAAAGGGTATATATAGGCTTGAAGAAACCAGCCTAAGAATCCAACAAAATCCCATAAAAACATTAAAATAATCAAATCTGGAAACTAGTCTTTACTGTGCAACGGCTCTCTGATAAGTCGACTTATATGAGTCGACCCAGTAGAAGAAAAATCATAACTCCGCTGCATTTCGTGAGTCGACTTATGAGTCAACTCATGAGTCGACTACACGTGCACAGACCTGAAGTGCACAGAAAAACTCAACTTTGAAGTGCCTTTAAAAATAGCAAATAAATTCCAAAAATTATGAAACTTTGGGAAATGTTTATAAACATATTAATGAACATGTTACAAAAGGAATTTTTGGATTTGCACTTCACATTTATGAAAATGCATCATTTTTCAAAATAGTCCAAAAACATGAAAACTAAACATACATGTTTTTGACAAATGACTTAAACACTATTTTGAAACATTGTAAAATGATGATATAGACTTGATAAGAGATGTATATTATTGTTGTTAAGTCTATAAACCAAAAACTCAAATATGTATATATAACTGTATATATATAACACTAAAATGTGTATGTGTGTATATGATATTGAGCTTAGAGTATCTAACACACATAATATAAAACCTAAACTATTTACCCAAGCAACTTGATCTTCAATGAGCTTTTCTTGGTAAACAAGCGGATGAAGCAAGAACTTAGATCTTCAACTATGAATTGTATTGCTTCACCCACTATTCCGCCAACCTCCATTTGATATGATCGTTGTGGTGCAATACCATCCAACCTCTAACTCGTTATTTGTCTACAATAAATAAAAATACATAAACACTAGACAAACAACATTAGTGGTAAATTATTTGTTAAACATCATCAAAACAAAGAGGCCAATAAGAGCAAATGTAATATTATTGACATAATAGAAACTCTTATTAGATGCACATCAAAAGAATTCATTGTAGAGAAAAAAGAGGTAGCTCCTAATTTTATTTAAGTAATAAATTGGGAACACAAAGAATTTCATATATATGAAATTAACATTTATTCTCATTAAAATAGAAAAAAATTAAAGTCGGCATTTTAAGAAGTTTGTGTTGAATATCAGAAATACATTTAACTTCTTTGTGAAGTTAAACGACAAGATAAAAGATTAGCGAGCCCAAAAAAGATAACAACACAAAAAAATATAACTCTAGTCTGATGTGACAATCGATGTAGATGATGAAGGCACTACTCGAGAATTGCTCGAAAAAAGATAAAGGTGAGGAATGATTTATCTTAGCTCAATAAAAAATAAAACAAAAGAAATAAAATATAATATTTTCTGAATATTTTATAGAACAGTTTAATTTTTTTTGAGTGAATTTAGGAATCTTTAGAAGGGAGTTTCATGAGCTTTTTTCAGTATTTTTATATGCTTATTGGATGCTTTTATCTTATAAACGCATACTAGAATTAGCATTAATCTTTAATATATAATTTTTATGAAGTCTATCAATGATTAGGAACAAACTTCATATTCTCTTTTGTATCATTTAGCATACTTTTAACCAATCATTTTGTCTTATTGGTTTTAAATATTCACATTCCTTGTATAACACTGTTTTAATATTTTTTACTTTTGCAACACTGTACTTTCTCAAGTAAAGCTTGGTTTCGTATCAATCAAAATAATATGAAAATTTAAATTAGCTTTAAATTATATTTGTTTTCTATCAATTCAAATATCAACATAAAAGTTTAAATTAGGTGTAGCCCATTTAAATAGACATCAAAGAAAATAAATAATCGCAATATTAAGGTTTAGAAACAAAAATGAGCACAAATTATTACAGTGGAACTCAGGAATAAATTTTAGTTAGAAAATAAGCTAAAAATACTTAATCATGGTATTTAACTACGTGAATTGCACGTGTATAAAACCTAGTAATTATTTAAAGGCATGAAAGGGTGACTTTAATTTCTTCATTTTGTATCTCTATGACTGAGAACTAGTTGTCTTCATGTTTGAAATCCAACTGCTCGACATCCTTTTTGAGAACCAAGTGATAACAATATTTTTGTCTAGGATAAATAATTTGGAGGAGGATAAAATTATTCTATTGATTTTTCTCTTCTTTGCTTGGCTTCTTTTAACTTACAAACCACACACACACACACACACACACACACACACACACACACACACATATATATATATATATATATATATATATATATATATATATATATATATATATATATATATATATATATATGTACTACTACTACTACTACTACAATGACTCTTAGACTTCCAAATAAAGACTCTTGAATTTCCCAACAACATTCATGCATCTAACATATTCATGCATTTAACTCCTTAAATCACTAAATTATCTTCTCAATTCTCAAGGTAATTAATCAAAGTTTACTTTCAATTGTTTCCCTTAAACTTGATCCTTCAATCATACCTAGCTTGCCTCGCAATAAAGTAAACACATCATGTTTCAATGGCTTAGTAAATATGTCAGCCACCTGATCTTGTAATTTCACAAACTTAAGCTCAACTTCCTTGTTCTTTATTTGATCGCAGATAAAATGATATTAAATATCGATATGTTTGCTCCTTTCATGAAGCACTGGATTTTTCAAAAGTGCAATAGCTGGCTTGTTATCAACACAAATTTTGATCGGCTCTTCTTATCCGAACTGAAGATCTTTGAACAAATTTCTCAACCAAAGTGCATGAGTGACATCTAATGATGCAGCAACATATTCGGTTTCACAAGTTGAAAGAGTGACTATCGGCTGCTTCTTTGAAGACCAAGTAAAAGCAGTGTCACCGATAAAGAAAGTGTAACCAGTTGTACTCTTTCAATCATCATAGACCTCTTCTTCAAGAATACCTAGCCATAGTTAATTCCAGCTTTCTATTTGTAGTCTTTGGCAACTAACCTAGCCTTGTGCCTAGGGCCGTCCAAATGACCCACCGAGCCCGGCCCGGGATTGGCCTGGAAACCGGGCCAGGGTTCCAGGTCCAAGTACGAGCAACCTCGCGGCGCCTGACCCGGGCCCAGCTCGGCCCGGACGAGAAAATCGTCCGGGCAAAATATTCGAGCCGAGCGGCCCGGCCCGGCCCGGCATAAACGGTCACAAAACGGTCATATGATGAGGGTATTTTGGTCATTTGCCTAGGGCTACCTCTATAAATAGAGGGGGTTTTCATTTGTTTTCCTCATACCAAAACTCATCCACTTCTCTCTTATACTCTCTTATACACTCTTATACTCTTTTATACTCTCTAATAATCTCTTATACTCTCTAATAATCTCTTATACTCTCTAATTCTTCAATCAAATGGCTTCCGGATCTGATTATGAAGAGCTAACCTATCTCCTGATTTTAAAATGAGTCCTCCTACCGGGTCTACTCCTACCGATCCTACCGATGTTAATCCCGGATTCGGTGGCGACGATTCTACACCAAGAGTTCCTAAAAAGCCGAGATCCGATGTGTGGAATTTTTACGAGAAGATAGACGTCACGAAGGATGAACACGGTATGATCCTTACCCAGAAGGCTAAATGTGCGTTGTGCGGCAAGATTTTCCAAGCTCATCATAAGAGCGGCACCAACCACCTCAAACGCTATTTAGATAAACACAACAAAGACCAAACGCCTCAAGGTGATATCTGATAATCTATGATCTCATAATCCTCAACTTCTGGTAGTCTCGGAATTTGGAGTTATGACGCAGCCCGTGCCAGGAAATGCGTCATCAGGTTTATCATTCTTAAGAATCTTCCTTTTAGATTAGTAGAAGATGAATTTGAAGGTTTATTTACAGATGGTTTTTACCCTGTATTTAAAAAAATTTCTCGTCAAACTTATCAACGTGATATTTTAAAACATTATCAGGAGGACCAAGTAAAAATAATTTCTTATTTTCAAAGTTTAAACTGTAAATTTTCTTTGACTTCTGATATTTGGACATTTAGAGCACAAACTTGTTATTTATGCATCACAGCACATTGGATTGATAAAAATTAGCAAATGTTTAAAAGAGTTGTTTTCTTTATTGCAATTAAAGAGTCACATACTGGTATTAATGTTATAAATTTAATAATTGAAGAACTTATAAAACTAGAAATTTCAGAAAAAATATTTTCTCTTTCACTAGATAATGTAAGTAATAATAATGTAGCTGTTGAATCAAAACAACTCTGTCATTGCCATGTCATGGTGATCTTTTTCATATTAGATGTATCTATCATATTTTAAATTTAATTGTTCAAAGTACATTTACTAAAATTAAACCTATGATAGAAAAGGTTAGGTTCGTAACTTATATGCATAATGCTTCTAAATAAAAAATTAGAAGATGGAAACAATTCTGTAAAAGAAAAAATGTAAAGCTCAGACTAATTCCAAAAGATGTTGATCATAGGTGGAATTCCACCTATGCAATGTTAAGTGTAGCAATAGAATATAAAGAAATTATAAATAATTTTATTGCTTATTATTCTTCTAGTTCTAGCTCTGGTAGCACATATGGAATAACTGAAGAAGAATGGATAATTATAAGTGATTTAAAAGAGATGTTATAAATTTTTTATGATCCTACAATGTTATTATCTAGCTGTTATTATCCAACCATTACTTTAGCTGCTTTACAAATTTTAAATATTCAAATTTTTTTTGGTAAATATCGTATGGATGATACTTTTGGAGCTATACTTTTTTAAATGGAGAACAAATTTAATAAGTATTTTAGATCTATTCCTCATATTTTTGGTTTTGGGATTCATATTGATCCGCAATTGAAGGATATTGGCATTCGAAGTTTGTTATAATCCCTGTATGGTAATCAAATTATAGACTTAAATGATAGATCCACCATTACTGCTACTTCTCAGCATAATGCTATTAGAAATTATTTTTAAACCTTATATGATGAGTATGCAGCTAAACATGGTGTAACTGCACAGCAATCTACAGCTTCGGCTTCTTCGAGCTCAAGTCGAGGTAAAAGTGTAAGTTTTGATAGGTATGTAATGGTAGCTGAATTAACTGGTGGATCTGGACTTGGATCATCATTGGAGATTTCTGAAATAAATGAATATTTATCTGCTTCTTTAGTTAAATGTCAAAATAATAATTTAGATATTTTGCAATGGTGGAGAGTATATGGATCAGTTTCATATCCTATACTTTCCACCATGGTTCGTAACTTACTAACAGTGCATGTTTCGACGATAGCTTCGGAATCCGCCTTCAGCACAGCATGATGTTTGATCGACGACCACATGACATCGTTAGATCCGTATACTGTATAGGCGGTGATGTGCTTACAAGATTGGTGGAGGTACGAGAAGAGAACGCAAGACATCGATCTTATGGCTAGAATTGAAGATAAATTTGAAGAATTTGGACTAGCAGATAGATATAAAGATAAAATAATATTCATCAAATTGTAATTTTTATTTTTTAGTTAAATTTTGTAATGAATTATTTTGGAAACCGTTACAAGTGATAGTGATATAGGTGAGTAGGTGATAACCTAGTTGGGATGTACTTCAATTGTTTTCTTGTCTTCTGAAAGTGTTGCAAGCTCCTAGGTATCATTCTTCTCGATAGCCTTGGATCTCTTCATCCATAACTGATCTCCACTTTGGATCTTGAATTGCTTCTTCAAAGTCTAAAGACACACAACTAGGGAATAAGTAAAATAATGTTAAATCATCTTGATTTTTAGTTACCTCATAAACTCCTTCAAACTCCTAAAATTTTGAGGTTGTGGGCTCAATGATGATGAGAATGATGCTAAAGAAGTCATCGATTGGGGCGACTGAGATGTGGTTGGTGATGATGTCGTCGATGATGATAGAGTGAATGTCGATGGAGTATGTGCTAGAGCATCTTTCTCGATCTCAGTTTCTTCACTAATGAAAGTAATTAGGCTATTGTAAATTTCTTCCTTGCTCCAGTCCTATGATTTCTCTTCGTCGAATTAAACATCTCGCCTAACAATGAACTTCTTACTATAGGGATCATACATCTTGTAACCCTTGGTTCTTGAATCATAACCGATAAATACATATAGAATACTCCTCTCATTAAGCTTATTCCTCTTCTGCTTTGGAACATGAGCATAGCTGATACTACCGAACACCTTAAAGTGGTTCACATTTGGTTTGTTACCAGTGCAGGCTTCTTGCTAAGTAATATTTTTGAGAATCTGAGTTAGACACCAGTTGAGGATGTAGACTGTGCAAGAAACATCTATGGCCCAAAAGGTTTTGGGCACCTTCTTACTACTCAACATACTTCTTAGCATATTCAAAATAGTGTGATTCTTCCTCTCAGTAAAGCCATTTTGTTGTAGAGTGTAAGGAGCAGTCAGAAAATGTCAAACTCTGTGTCCTTCGTAATATGCTTCAAAGTCCTTTGAAGTAAACTCTTCACCTTAGTCTGATTTGATAGCTTTAAGATAAAAGTCACTCTCTTTTTCCACATTAGCTTTGAACTTCTTAAACATAGAAAACAATTCAGATTTGTTTTTCAAGAAGTATACCCAAATATTTCGAGAAAAATCATCGGTGAAGGTAAGAAAATACTTATTCTCACTGATTGAGGTCAAAGTAATCGACCCACACACATCAATATGTACAAGTTGTAGTAGCTTCGATGTATGAAATGAAGCCTCCTTTAGAAAAGTAGTTCGATGATGCTTCCCCACTAGACATCCTTCATAGAGTTGCTCAAGATGATCAATTATCGGCAACCCTTTTACCATACTTCTATCGGTCTACATTAGATCTACCATGTCCACGGTCTCTAAAAGTTCTTTGATTTTGATCTCTTTCTTCATAGTTGTTGTGACCTTCTTTGCCATAGGGACCACATCCTTAGCCTTAAAATCTGCCTCGAAATCTTCCACGTCCACGATCGTCGTTACTTCCTTCTTTTGAATCTTCTCGGCCATCCTTCAAAGAAAGCTTAGTTTGAAGAGCCTTCTCCACCAGTTCATTTCTCTTGCTAATTTTTTTGTCGTAGCATTTAAGGAACCCAAGAGTTTGTCAATTGTCATCTTCTCTAAGTCTTTCGACTCTTCGATTGCATAAACAACATAGTCAAATTTCTGAGGAAGTGATCGGAGAATTTTCTTCGCCACATGAACATCTTCAATCTTCTCACCATTTTTCCAAAGTTGATTCACCACGGCCAAGACTCGAGTGAAATAGTCGGAAACTAGTTCACTTTCCTCCATCTCTAAATCTTCGAGCACCTTTCGAAGTGTTTGGAGCCGCACTTTCTTCATCTTCTCCACTCCCTTATAGTAGTTTTGTTTTGAGGTCGTCGTAACTGAGATCTTCTTAAATGCTGATTCATCAACTCATTGATAAATAAAGTAGAGGGCTATACTGTCTTTCTTACTAGGCTCTTTCAACGAGTCTCTTTGTGCTGCTGATAGCGCACCTTCATCTTGAGGCTTTTCAAGGCCTTTCACCACAACATCCATGTTGGGGCACTGACACGCCCACTCGCCGCGGAAGCAAATCACCTCGAGAGAAAGTCCTGGCTTTTGTTTTTTCACAAAACTCAAGCCATCCTCGATGTTCCTGTTACGATATAAAATAAGAACAGAAGTGAATATCTCAACGAGGAGAGATATACACTCTTCCCGACATCAAATCCAGATCTGAATATCGAGGGAATGACAAGCAATGACAAATACACAGAAAACAATACCCAAAGTAAATGAGGCGAGAGATATACGTGGTTCGGCAAACTTGCCTACGTTCACGGGAGGGGTGAAGGGAGATTCTACTATGATGGAGAACACTGACGACTTGCACAACCCATAAACTCATCCCAAAGAGATGAAACTTTGATTTTACCCAAGAGAAGAAGAACAAAACAAGAGGAGGAAGGAGGAGAGGGAGAGATGGGGCGTTGAGGAGCGGGAGGAGGAGAGGATGAGAGAGTTGAGGGAGGGAGGAGAGGGGGAGTGGAGGAGGAGGGAGGTGTAGGGGAGGCTGTTGAGGGGTAAAGTTGGATTTTTAGGTAAAATACATAGAAAATTGGGCTAAATATGAGTTAGAGGGGCTGAGACATAATTTTTACAAATTTTAGGGGCTGCAGCACATACCAAAAAGTATGAGGAGCTGGGACATACTGACGTTTGAAATTTGGGGCATTGACATAATTTTTCCCAGATTTAATTCACACTTTGCTTTGCTTGTTTAATTTAGGATTTAATAAAAGGAAACTAGCATAACTTATTTATTAGAATTAAAATTAAATTTGCTCTCTTTTATGCCTTAATTATTTATGTAGAGATTAATCAATTAAGATAATAATTGATAGAATATTTTAATTTGATAGGTTATACTTTCTTTAAGTGGTTTGATAATCTATCTTATTAGTATTCTAGGATTATTTTTTTCAGTTGACTATCCATGCATAAAGTTCAATTTTATTTTTAGAATCTATCTTGATAAACTATGTTTTTTTTTCCAATTAGATTGATAGGTTATGTTTTTCAATTCTAAAAATGAATTAAAAAATGTAATTTCTAGATCTAATAAATAGTTATGTAGTGGAATTTATCCTAATTTCCTAGTTTAATACTCTAGCACTTTCTCTCTTTTATTCCTTAGTTTTGTCCGTTGTCAGATTTTATTTTTTTATTTTTGTAATGTCTTTCTAGTTCTTCTACCTCTTCATTTTCTCTCCCCCTTTTCTCTTATTTTTCCTTTTATTTCTTCTTTTTTTATTTGTATTTCTATTCTCTCTGCTCTCCCTCTTTCTATTCCTATTTTCTTTTCTTATCAAATATCAAAAATCCCCTTTTCAACACTTTTCCATAAAAAAAAACCCTCTTTTCAAATAACTTCTCAAAAGGAAAATTTTTAATTTTAATTTTTTTAAAAACCACTTCTTATGGTTTGACATTTTTCTATATTATAACCTAGTTGTGCACTTGCAACGCACATATTTTCTCACACAACAATAGTAAGTAAAGATGGTTATTTTAGAAAATTTAGGGCCAAAAATAACCCTCTTTATTTACTATGTGATATCAAAGTAAATATCTTTACTATGATAACCCTTCCTAAAATAACCCTCTTTATTTACTATATATATGCAAAGATTGACCTTTTCAAATGTTTAATACAAAGAACTTTGTATATTTTGAAGGAAGGGTTACTCCTTGTCCTATTATATATACAATTTTTTCCGTCAAAAGCTTAGGCTGTTATTGATGTGTTTATGTTTATCAATATTAAACTTTAGTGTAAGATTTTCAAAATTTAAAGTATAACTTGTAGAATTCAAATTTCTTTTATTTTAATATAAAAATTAAGAAATATTAGTATTCACTTAATTTAGCCAAAAACTAGTGGATTAAATCACTTATTTTTCCCAAAACTTTTCCCATTTTGTTTTACCTAAATTTCTCTCATTTTGTTTTTATTCAAAAAAAAAACCCCAACATAACCCTTATTTTAAACCTTCCCTAAATTACCCTTCTCTAGATATATAGTCAAGGTTTTAAATATAGAATATCAGGGAAATATCAAATAACCAAAATTTATATCAGATTGCGAATATCAGCTAAATACTAGAAATATGTGGTAAATATCGGAATGTCATAACAGATATTTGCATATATAGTACAATACTCTAAAATCAACATACTTAATAAAATCTAAGCATAAAAAATGTAAATAATATATGTTTAGGATCACTAACCAACCTTGTAAAACAAACAAAAGCACAAATCCACATTACAACATTTCATCTAATTTTTTCAACCAAAATGTCATTTGATATAATGGGAAAGTCATGATATCTCACCCTAAAATTGTCAAACACGGTATATTATTTTGTGACAAGCCAAATAAAAGGATGTATCAGTCAACATATCAACTGAGATATCAAACATATCGGGAATATATCACCCAAAAATAGATAAAAAGTAATAAAGGATATTTAGAGACCACTGCGACAAGCCTTGTAAAAAGATATATCAAGAGATATATCAGGCCATGTCAAGGATATTTAAAACAATGTAAATAGTGCATAAAGAGGGTACAAACGGAACACCCCCCCCC
>BQKN01065643.1:0-20715 GCA_022839385.1 Asparagus kiusianus | reverse complement strand
TGAAAGGTTTGCATTCTATATAAGAGGTTGAGAGTTGCAAATCCATTTGGATAAACAGGATTTTATTTTGACTCCATACTAGATATGCTTGTCAAAAAGGCAATAGAGAATGAGCTGCTGACTGATATCTTAAAGTTAATGACGACGATTTCACTGTATATAAATGTTTCTTACCTTAGCTTTTAAACCCCATATTTTGAGCATACCGTTATGCTGATAACTTTGTTCTTGAGCTTTATAATTATGTAGGATAGTTTGGTTGAGTTTGTAACTATAACTGTACTCATAATTTATTAGAAAAGAGAGGGAAAAAATCAGTGACAGTTTCAGTTGGTTCTTTCACGCGATAACTGCAATTGCAAAACGAGCTATTTTTTTACCAAAAATGACTGCAGCCATTTTGTAAAATGATCTAGTTTTTGAAAAAAAAAAATCTCTCTTTACAACTGCAGTGACCTTGTAGCTGCAGTGATAGTTGCATTTTTTTCGGATTCGGATCCTCTCCACTACAAAAATAATAGTGGAGGGATCACTACATAATCACAACCATTGATTATCTAATTGATGGTTATGATTTTTTCTTTTAGTGCAAATTAGGAATGAGTGCAATACACGGGGGTATGGTAAGTGTTAGATTTAAATTGTATCATAACCGCCTACTAAATAATCAACGTTTGAGATTAAAAGTAGTGGTCTCTCCACTACTTTTTTGTAGTGGAGAGGATCCAAATCCATTTTTTTCCCCCCACCGAACGTTTATATGTTATTTATTATGTAATTTTGAATATGGCATATTGCCCTTTTTCTCATTAGAAAAATATTAGAATTAAAACACTTTAGGTGTCTAAGATTTTCTTTCCGTTGGCAAATTCGAATATGCTGTTGGTTTCTAATATGGAGAAGATTATCCTTTTTTTTTTTTAATCAACATGCTTCTTAGCATTTTCTTTCTTTTATTTGGATGGAAGTAGACACGAAGTGGGTGAAGTAAAGAAGTAAATGCCAGTCCTATTACTTCTGAACAAGAAAAAAAAACTAGTTTGTTTACTCAAAAACACTACTTTCTCTACTTTCTTAATGAGAGGCACTAGGAGCACACCCTCTACCACACTCCCAACCACACTATCTCTCTTGTTACAGTGCACCACATGAGATTTTAAAAAATTAAAATCTCATGTGTACCCTATGCACTGTAGCAAGAGAGGTGGTGTAGTTGAGAGTATGGTAAAGGGTGTGCCGCTATCATTATTTTTTCTTAATTGCTTATCTGAGGTCCCTGTGGTCATTTCTGAAAACTTTTTTCAGCGCCTCCCAGCTGCGAAGTAAAGTGAAGAAACTGCGTCATTGTGTGTGGGGTCCACACAAATCTATTCTTTTATACAAAAGGGAGAAACAAAGAGCCACTGTTCATCAAACAGTAAATGCTACAGTATATTTACTGTAGCATTATTACTGTAGCAGAAAATAAATTACACCGATACTGTAGCAGATCGGTTACTGTAGCAGCTCGAAAATGGTACTGTAGCAGGCGAGTTACTGTAGCACCCCCCAGAAAATTCAAACAGGAGAATTAAAAAGGAGCGGGAACACTGTAGCAAAATAAAAAAAACCCGTGCTTTGCACGGGGCACACACTAGTGGCTTGAAAGCGAGGATCCGGTTCAATGCTCTTCTCAACCAAATGGATCTCATTAACTATTTTTTTCACCTGGCGCCTTTAAAAAAAAAAAAAATCATATTCATATCAAGTGTTTTTCCAATTTAACTCCATTCTTTTATCCTAATTTATTTTCTAACCTATACACTTACAAAATCCTCCATGCAGCGGCAACATCCAAAGCTAATTTTCTTAGATCAAAATTCATGTCAACGGACTATAAAGGATTAATATCGTATAATTCAATTTAAAATGCTATAAAATTTGTTAGAGTGTTACATTATTAGTTACAGTGCTATGATAAATGGAGGTGAATTCACTATGTTTTTATATGACGTATTAATTACTTCCTTGCAATATTTTTAATTTGTTATCCAAACAAAAAAAAAACGAACGAAATAGGAGAGACGTTAATTTTCTTTACTTCCAAAAATATGTGAAACAAGCAAAAAAAAACATTACTTCTGTTACTTTCTATTTCATATTTTTAGAAATTACTTCCAACATCTACTTCTTATTTCCACGACTTTAATGTCACCCAAACAGAATCTTAGTTTAAAGGATTCTTTTGAATCGCCGCAATTACCGCGTCTGCAACGACTACATGCTTCAGGATCTTTTAAATCAGTTTTAACTGCTTATCTCACTTCAAATACTGAAATACAATTGCAATTACAGTTGACAACTTGCACAGTTTTGAGCGTGATTTTTGAGCATGGGGTTAACTTGAAGCCAACCTCAACTCAAAACGCAAAAAGCCACGGCACTTCAAAACAAGCATACGCTATTAACTGCACGTGGAAAGTAAATAACCAACCCGTAAACTAAAAAAAGAAATAACTAGAATATATATACAACTACAGGAAATAGCAATCACAGCTGCTGTTGTATATAACTGACATCTAATTAGGAAATGCTCTCTCATGCATGCCCTGAATTATCAAAATAGTATCAGATTTCTTGAACGGGGCTGGTTCATAACATCAGGATATATGTTTTGGCATCACGAGATGCTCCCAATTTATACGACCAAAATATCATGAGATTTGTTGTAGACAACACATTTAACGTTTGATCTACTCAACAAATTCTGACAGCAGTGGCGGGCCGAACCGAGGTTCGCACAAAAGATAATGGCGACACCATGAACGGCGTCCGGAAGCAAAATTGGGACGTCGGCAAAGAAGAAACATGTACTCTTTGAAGAAGTTTGCAGCTTTAGCCCACAACATCAATAATGCAAAAGGGACTTGTCTTTGACGAGTTTGCTGATCGATCTATGCTCTCTGACCCAAGAATTGATATCTTTGTGCAGTGAATACTTTCTCCATGCAGAAGAGCTAGGGAGAGAAGGATTCACATCTGGGTTAAGAATACGTGAGTCAACATTACATCATAGATGGTGACCTAAAACACTATGTGCAAGACGTTTAAATATCAAAAACCCCCCAGCAGTCGTATGTAAGCTGATCACATGAGAATACAAAGAGGTGTGTTTAGCAAAACAATCAAAATTGGATCAGGACTAATCCTAGCCTAGTTAGTTTTGAGGCAAACTGGTTCTTTTATAAACCAAAGGAAGGGCTGGTTTAAAAAAGAATTAGTTTTAAGCCTCTCTTTTTCATACTAAGAAAAACTAGTCCAGAATTGACCAGTTTTTGCCAATCAAGATGCAAACCCAAAACTGGTCAGATTTAGTCTTGACGCAGTTTTATGGCGTCGCCAAACACAGCCTTAATTTTCTCCAAAATGGGACAAGGACCAAACCTTATCCTATTTTGTGGACTTGCCAAACAGGCACTGCGAAACTTCTCTAGTATAGTATAGTACCACAACAAACAGAATGTCGTTAAAACGAAAAATAGAACCAAAAGTAATTACTATGAAAAATAGAGTCCATACAGATTTAACTGGTCTTCCTTGTACTTGACAGGACAGGATAAAAATAGATTAGTAACATATAACTCAATTCTCATGAAATACTAAATGCTAACGATAACCTGAAGCAACAAAAAGCATATTAAGATCTAAACGTCAAAATTGTATTTCGGTTCACAAAAACAGAAAACAAACAAGACCTAGTTCATTACTCTGATGAAGCCATTGATCAGATCAAGTACTTCAAAGAGACTCACATCCCCTCTTTTTCCTCCCCACAAGCATCCACTTTGGCCGACATCTTCAAAGAAAAACTTAAGCCACAAGAGTGCTTGCGGTGGTAGACTCGCTGCAAAAAGAGGGAGAAAGTTGGTGTTATTTAGGAACATGCAACATTAAAGAGGAAAGATGGAACATAAACTAGACATTGCACACAGAGTAAACTAATTAATAGGACATTAATATTGTGTAGAAGTAGCAGAAAATGCAACAACATGTGTACAAATATCATAAGTTGCTTTGGACAAGAAAACATCCTGGAAGTGTTAATGCCAAAGCATGGAAATAAAGTTACGGATGTTGCAAGACTTTGTCACAGTACATTAAATGAGTGTCCCATTGCACAACGAAATCAACTATCAGAAAACTAAAAATCTAAAATATTAGAAATAGAATTTCTGGTTATAACAAGTATAATGAGAATAATAATATGAACTCTCAAATCTGCATATCGACATTTTTCTTTAATCCAATAATTAAATATATGGAGCCATCAGTGGTATGCATGACTGTATAAGAGGCCTCTGTTCATTCTTAGAAATAATCAGAAGGATGTACAGTGCATTGGTGTCAAATTCTCCCCTATATTCTTTCAAAATTAACTATAACCATTATTGCGCCCCGCCATCCACAATTCAAGTCATAGATACTATGAAGACTAACATGGTGTTTTTCTTCCTACACACAAAAAAACATATGCGCTAAGCAAGGATCTAGAACCAACTGACTGTCAAATGCTTAAATATCGTGCAATTGTATACTAAATATTAGCCACAACAATACTAACAACATAAGACTAGTTGCTTAAGTATCTTCTCACAAGTTCTCAAACGGTACCAATTACAGTACCAAAGTGTTCCTTCTTAAATTTAGACTGCAGCAATTAAACATGCTGGAATTGGACACAGCTGCCATACTACAGCATCAGGATTACTTTTTGGTTTAGATGTGGTGAAACTAGGTATTGCAGTTGCCATGTTTTAGTCCTATTTGTAATGATCCTGTTTACATTGGATTAGCTTGGTCTCCAATTATTCAAAACAGCTTAGATTGCTCTCCAACTATCCAACCAATATTTACTTAAAGACTTATTTATTATCAAACAAATCACCATTTAAATTCATTATTTTAACTTCCAAATTTCACAATGGGTAAAACCAATACTAGTTCGTGCGGCACATAATATGTACAAAACTCTCTTAACTAGTTTCTCAGTCAAATGTCCTACTGTTATTATTCATATTCTTTGTCATTCTTTTCTCAAAACCCATATTTATTTCTGAATATGTTTCTCAAATTACTATGCATCATCAGTTGTGAGAGTTTCCCAACAAAATTGAACTAGTTTATCAAAAACATGTCACTTTTTGGAATTAAACGAACATTAAATTTTTTTGTCATTCACCTCACTTCAGTACAAAATATCCAATTGTCAGTCTCCGTATCTTGACAACATGCTCTGAAATCACAGACATTGATATATCCACCAATGCAGCACAAAGTTGCAAGTAACTTAAACGAAACAACTTTATATCTATTCTGTATTGAATTTTGCTATTTCCCTTATCATTGTTACCGACTAAAAGTTTTATAATTTCTCACTACTTCACAAGATATTTAATCGTATAACCCTATGTTTTATATTTATTAATTCTATAAATTTTAATGTTCGCCTCATCAACACTGTTTATCAATATTTTTTCTAATGTCATTACTTTGTAAAATTAAATCTAACATCTTCATGGTCAAGATTGGTCCCAATGTTCCAAGCCCAAACATTTGGCATAGACCTAGACATAAATACATTTAACTCGACCCATCAGTTAGAAGAATTGGAGTCTAACAGATCCATCCCCATGTCTCTCTATGATTGGATTTGCATACAAAGAAAATAAACACCAACTTGATCCAATTTTGAATCTTAAAAGGACAACCAATAGCAAATCGACTAGTAAATCAGTAGATAATCTGAAGAAGCTTTCCGTATTTTCACCCCTTCACTGTAACTATTCTTAACTGTCCTATTATCCAATGCTCCTATAAATTCAAGGTTATCGATAGCGGATAGCGCCGCGTAGCGGTGAGGCATCGCTAAGGCTATTTCAGGCTATTGCGGTAAAATAACAATAAAAAACGTAAAGTCAAATAGCGGTCTAATTTAGATATATATAAATACTAAAAAAATTTAAAAAATCTAAGAAATCTAAAAGTACATATTGAATGATTTAAAGAGATCCTAAATATAAAATAGACATGTAACTATCATGTAATACTGAAGATGACCGGAGGAGTCAAAAAGTCGTGTCTCCAAGAAGAAGAGCTTAACGGTGACAGGTTTGCCCTAAGAGGAGCTTACGATGAAGGAGGTGAGATGAAGTATCAAGGTAGATACCAGAGGCTATGAAAGGTGCAGGAGTATGCTGAAAATCACAGGAGACAGTGAAATGCAATGGTCAAGGGTTGAGTTTAATTTTAAAAAAATAAGTGTCAAACCGCTTTTAAATAGCAGTCAAAAAACAAATTTCGAATGCAATCGCTCACTACTTACCGTTATGACACACTATTGGCCGCTTTTGTGAACATACTTATTCCGTAATATGTCACCGCTATTGCATGATAGCGTAGCGGGCGATAGCGTCACAGAAAGGGACCGCTAACGCTATCAGTGCCGCTATTACGAGGCTATTTATCGCTATTTATAACAGTGTATAAATTACTCAAATGGCTTCTCACAAGTAAAAGATTCAAATGCCTCCCGATGATCAACTTTTGAGTGTTTTTCAATTATTAATAATTATTAAATAATAATAACATAATGGACATCAGACCCGAATGCTAGAGAATTAGCAATGAGAATGGCTAATGTTTAAATTCAGTCCGTACTAGGTTTATCTAAATACATCCAACTAAATTAAGACTCATGATAATCACCTCAACTTCATGTCAATTGTGATAATAAAAAATTGACTAAAAAACCTTAAGCCTTCAACATATATAACATGCAAAAAGAAACAGCTATTGGTATGCAATTATTCAATACTATGTTATGCAATCGACAAACTGCATCGAGTATGACGAGTAGAAATCATACGAAGACTAACTTGGACAACTTTAAAATACGGACCCAAAAGAATCATAAAATTGATGAGAATCATCACTTGATGCAATAACATAAGCCCAATACTTTAGCAGGGATCAAGCTTCCTTGTTAGCAAAATGAAAAAAGATCAATCTTCTGCAATCACTTGAACTTATTGACGCTTCCCATGTAAAATCATAGTCACATAATCGCAATATGAGTTTAAGAAGAAAGGAGAGCAATGAACTCACTATTTCCAGACAGGAGGAAGCTTCTTGGTCCTCTTGTAATATCTAGCAAGACGGTGAATCCTGCTCTCAACAAGGATAAGCCTGAACTTAGAGTCCTTATCTTTCCTGTTTCTCTCCAAGTGCTTCCTGATCGCCACCGCCTTCTTGATCAAGTGATACAGATCCTCTGGGATCTCAGGAGCAAGCCCTAAACCAAAGAAACCAGTCAAAACAGATTAACAAAATCAAAACTATTTCAAGGTGTTTGGCATGCTGCAACTGTAAATGAAGCAAATGTTGCATTCAGAAAATGAAACATTGTGAGGGAACTTAACCTCAAACCTGTCGTTTGATGTCTCAGTTTTAGTTGCAGATGCATTTTGTTTTGTAGGAAATGTAATTTCATTGCAAACCAAGTGTTTGTTCATCTACAATTATAAAGATCAACATTGTCCCATTTGAAATCCACTAGCTTGCTGATGTGGCATTAATTAATTATAATTTTAAACTAATAAAAGCCAAATGTCATAGCTTTTCCCGCAAAATGTACGCCCAATCACAATTCTAGACTAGCTTGTTGCTATAACCAAACGTCAGAAAGCAGTCAACCAAACAACCCTTTGAAATAGAAACAAGACTTGGGATTCAGAAAAAAAGTACCATGGCCCTTGAGAACGCGAAGGATCTTGCTTCCAGTAACACTCTTCACCTGCGCAATTCCGTGAGAGTCACGGAGGATGACACCGATCTGCGACGGCGTCAGCCCCTTCTTCGCAAACTTGCAGATGTTCTCTTCCACCTAGAAAAAGAACAAGCTTCATCAAATCAAAACCTCGTCGTAAGTAAGTATGGCTTTATACCCATACGACCCCAAAATAAAACACACTAGCAAATTTATGGGTACGTTAACTCAATGAAGTAGATTTTCGGGGGGGAGTAATAAGAAAACATCTACATTTGGGGGGGTAGATCTGCAAACAGGGTAGACTTGGAGGTTTACAGGCAAAGAACTAAAAAGACTAAAAGGGAAAAAAAAAAACTTCCGCGGGTGTGGGGAGATTCTCTTACGTCTTGAGAGGAGATCTTGAGCCAGCTCGGCGGAGTCCTCTTATACGGCAACGCTGACGACGAAATACCCTTACTGTGGTGAAAGAAATCAATGAAAAACTGTCAAATTTGATGGAATTGAAGACGATTAGGGTTAAGAGCTTGCAGATGAGAGAGAGAGAGAGAGTGAGTTACCCTCTTGAGTGCATGCGGCCCATGGCTGCTGATTACGACCAGGGCTTCACGAACTTCGAAAGAACCGAGAGAGACGGAAGATGCCCCCTCGCGGCTGCTAGGGTTTCTAATCGACTTCGACGGGCTATTTATAGTTAGCAGTTGAGATGCACGTGCAATGTACGTGGTTAAATATCATGAGTTGAGATGCACGTGGTTAAATATCATGATTATTTAAATTGATAAAAATAAAGTAAAAATAAAAAAAGAAAATAAAATTTTTTGTGGGATTGATCATCAACTCAATAATCTCTCTCTCAAATAAAATATTGTCATTGTTTCTTTCAACCCAGATTGTGGCTACGTAATCTACTATTTATGAGTTATAAATATATTAATTTAGTACAATATCTCTATTTATTAATATCTTAAAGTATTCAAAAAATGGGTGATCATTCAATTCGCAAAAAAAAATTGCATATGAATTTACTTGCAATATGTCCATTAAACTTTTAGTTGTGATTTGGCTCATATTCATATTAACTTTTAGTTGATGTTTCGCTCATATTTATAATATCTAATATTCTTATTTAATTTTATAGCTCATTCTCTGTATCATAGTTATAAAACTAAAAGTATGAAGAATATATTTTCTTACAAAATTAGAATAAAGAGATTATGATATATCTCGCTATGTGCTCTAAATATAATTTTTTTTTTCTTTGATATAAGGTCTCTATCAAATATTACCCAAAACGATGTGAATAAAAAAATGCTATTATAACTCACTTGTTTAGGACAACTAGTTAGATTGCACGTGCAATGCACGTGGTAAAATTTTTAATCTTAATTTTAATTATAATTATATTTATGGAAATATTTGGTATAAATTTAATGAATGTACACAATATATATGAACATAAGCTAAAAATTAAAAATGTTTGAATAATACATTTATATTGATCTGAACATAAGCTAAAAATTAAAAATGTTTGAATAATACATTTATATTTAAGGATCAATTATGCGATATTGGAGTGGTTGTATCTACAAGTTGATTGATCAATCAAATACAATAACAAGAATATATCTAAAAGTAATGTTTGAAGATGTGGATGTAAATCCAAGCAAAATATTCTGAACTTTGTGTTTCCCTTTAGATTGATGAATTATAGCGGTCATGAAGTTAACCCTTGGAAATAGAATGATAAAAACATGAACTTCCCTGTAGATAAATTTAAATCATAGTTAATTACTTAATTATATACTCTACATAACGTAATACTCTATTTGAACGAAAATCAAATTCTACATATACCATGACATATAACCAAAAGCATCATATTGTTTAGTTTATTTTCACATGAACTTGTACCTGAGGATTCATCCAAAACAAAGTTAGACAAACAACATATTTTCAGTTTTTTCTCTTTCCAACTCATGTGAATATCCCAACCAAAACCATGCTCATTTGCAATGCAATTAAACGATAGGAATCCATTGATCACCTAACCTTGCAATCATGCAATACTCAGCTTGTAATTTTATGAAACACTTAAAAGTTCAAAAGGACATAATTATTATATAAAACTATATCTCATTGACTCCACTCTCTCCAAAACACACATTTACATTTTCGAGTAATAATTGACAGGATCTCTAGCAGTGGTTTTTTCATCAGGTTCACCCAAAGAAATCTCACGATCAAACCGTCCAGCTCTCCTTAAAGGTTGGTCAATTGCATTTTGTTTGTTTGTTGCTCCGATAACAAGAACATAACCAAGCTTCTTCTCAGATATTTTTGTGAATCATCAGAAGACTGAGTGTGATGTTATTCATCCATGCAAGTCATATGTTTTGTTACTATCCGTCGTTCCATCTCCCTTTGCAGGTTTTCTCGCTTGGAAGTAATTGCATCTATCTCATCAATGAATTAGTTTATTCAGAATCACGTACAACGATAATGTGCAAACTTAAAATAAATTAATACTTGAGTCAAAAATATGGTTCATCTGATATGAATTAAGATTAGGAGCATAACAACTTGCAGATTTCATTATAAAATCAGACAAAGAACAAGCATTCTGCCCTGCTTAAGTAAACTAAGGTAGTGACCTATTCATCATTTTATTAAAATCCCAAGACAAAAGTACTTACAGCTCTATCACAGGCCTGAGGAAAGGAGCCACCTTTTCCAGACCATCGAGATTCGCCAGTGACTGCATGGCAGCAATATGTATCATGTAAAAGAATACCAGAGCGAACACAGATAATGATATAAGCAGTTTTCTGATGCTGAGAGAAACAAATGGTATAGCTAGATTCTTCCAGTAAACATCGTGTGGATCTGGTGCCCAGTAAGTTAACCAGCGTGTTGGGTTCCTACTTTGCTGAGTTTGAGCTCAAATAGCAGCAGCCCATCTCGAGTCAATTGAAACAAATGCTACAGGCATGATAGCTTTTGGATCTTTGAGAATTCTCTGACGCTCTGCTACTAACTGAACCAAAAGACAAAAGAAAAGTTCAGAACAAAGCTGGAAATTAGTTTTTTCATATGAAAATGCATCTATTAAAAGCTCAGGGTTAATCAATATGATGATGTAACTTACTCTCTCATTAACATCCATACATTAATACCCTGTGAAGTACTTATGTCTGAAGTGATGCAGGAAACTTCTTAGGAAATATAATGGACTTACGTATTTGTCAATTTCCTAGATGCTTTCACTATAGTAGTCAATTGTATCCGTTCTTACACCACAAAGCCCAAGAAATCCTTTCTGACATACCAAAGAATCAGATGGATCAGTAGTAAGATTAGAAGAACTATCATGGTTAGAGGAAGATCCTCTGGATCATGTTTTTTCTTGATGAAACATGTTTTAAGTTAAGGAACCTTTATAGTGGGCCTCTGATCTGGATGTCTCTCAAGTTTGAGACGATAATAGTCCAGCCAGTTGTGAAGTCGTTCCTTTCTTCTAACAAGTTTGGCAAATTTGTTTGCGTTATAAACAGCCTGAGCAAAAAGAAAATAAACAGGGGCTATGAAATAAAATAAAAAATTGAAATAGTTTAAGAGAGGCAACCAGTAAATTATCAATTAAACTATGATGATCTTTTGCATATTTCTATTTATCACCTTTATGTCTTTTGAGTTACTTGGTAACTACATCATTCTTCACGTGTCAGTTGCTGAAATGATTAAAAGATTAATTTTAATAGCTCGACATAGCTTAAGCTAACTTTGTATTTCTAGGATAAAACAAGCTTTATTTTTTTGTTTTAAATATTTCTAGCAAGCATGCATAGACCTTTAATTTACCCAAAAAGGTACTCGCTAAAATGAAGAAATATGACTATATTCTTGTTAAATGTGTTCGATTGGATTAATTGAGAAATGATTTATCATATATGTCATCAAAACCAGTTCAACCAATAGTTTAACACGTTAGAAATAATTATTGACTTAGTTTTCTACATGTTCGATGAAGAAAGGGAATGTTACTAAATAATTCAAGAGCAAAATAACACGTAGGGAATTGTCAATAAGGGAAGAGAAATTTGATATTTATAAACACTATAAGGATATTAAACTTCTCATGAGAAACATCTATTACCTGGTGGCCAAGGTAGCGTTCAGGATGGTTCCGTTGAAAAAACTGATCCACGCTTTCTGATATAGAGTGCCTAGAAACATGTGGGATATTTCTGACAACTACCCGTAACATTGAGAATCTGGCCCTGTCATAAAACAGATACAAATAAATTTGGGCTACTAAAAGAAATAAATTAGAATAACAATTTAGTAAAATTAGCTACCTTCTATATGGAAAGCTATTGTTTCCTCTCAACAGGTTCAGTAAGCTGTGCTTTGTCATCATATTTCTTACAAAGGACTCATCAACAATAGTTCATGTGCAGTATAGATAAGTAAAAAATAGTTGACATGCAAATTTAAAGTAATAAAGTGAGCTATTCTCTGAATATGTATTTAGATTCACATAATTTAATGTTAAGTTTAAGTTAATAACTGCAATAATAATCAAAGCATGCAATAGTTATCGAACAACTATATGAGCATATGCGTATATATCATAAATTGTCCTAACAAATTAAATTCATCAGTTCATAATCTTAAAAGCATATGAAAAGCTCATTTGAAATCCTTCAACCAATTTGTAAATGTAATTAAAACTAAAAAACAATCATGTTTAACTTTTGTGGGCCCTTGATCAATCCTTCTCCACCTTTATCTTCTTTTTTGGTAAATGGAGAACTGAATCATCATCATCAATGTTGATTGGGATGTCTTCTTGGATTTGGATTTCTTGTGCTATTATCTTTCCTTATGCACGTTCATCCTTTGAGTTCTCATCCAACTTTACAAGGAACTTGTATGTCTTTCCGATGTTGAGAACAAACTTTTGAAAGAATGAACTCTGATTTTTTTCTATTTTAATGAGGAAAAAATTAAGATCTTATATATGAAACATATTGTTTTATATGTATAAAATATAATAAAGTAAGAAGTTACATCTTTTATATCATCCATGAAGTTTTGAGCATTGCAGTCTATCAAAGTTTCTGCTGCGTCAAAAAGTGTGACTCTTGCAGTATCTGTTTCATCTTCCACTATGATTTTAACAACATACCTACATTTTGTATTATCATTGTGCATCAGATGATATTTTTATATTTAATCTTTATATTTTTCTTTCATGAGTAATTGATAGTACTTTACCTTGGTATACTGTCTTCATTGTTTTTTTAACAATTTTGACATTTGTCATAAATAGTTTTGTCTACTTTTTTATTGCAGCCTTTGCATGAGTAGTACCAAGCCTCATGTCTATTTAAGATATTACTTATTTTTCCAGTAAAGCTGCCATATTGTGCCTGTAGATTTGTAAAAATTTAGTTAGTTATAAATGTAGTTTAAATATATTTAGTAAATAAAATAAGAAATTATAAAATAATTTAAAAAAATATAGCCCAAAAAGAATTTTTTAAAAATTTATGTAAAAGTAATAATTATAAATGTATTTGAAACATCAATGAAACAAGATCTATTTATATCAGCTTGTTTTGAAACTGAAGCTCTTGATTCATTAATATTTTATAGTAGGATTTTTAATATCATACCTTTGATAAATTTTGTGAAGCTTGCATAATGTCAATAATATTCATTTTCGCTGCATTTTTAAATGGCCTTGATGGAGCACCATTAGTCTTGATCTTGTCTTTTGAAAGAGCCCTGCATATAATTTTAAAAATATTTAAAATTTAATTTATTAAGTTACCTTTTTTATTTGAATTACCATTCTCGCATGTCCTTAGCAAGTTGTATTTCAGGGTTGATACATATTGTCGATGTAATTTGCGAAGTCATGCACATCTCCCCTGCATATATAATAGTTATAATTAGAATTTGATATTTATTGATAAATAATTTACAATTCAATAATAGAAAATGTTACCTTTGTACAATGATATTTTAAAATTTGATAGCGCTATTATAGTTGTCTCATGCATATTTCCTTGAACCTTCATTGCTAGCTAAATCTACGAATAAAGTTACAGATAATGTTATCTCACTATGTAAGAAAAGTTAGACAATTTTAGGTTAATATATTATATTTTGAATAATTAATTTATTATGAAATTAAAGCATGCGTGTATACTCTTTGTCTACTATAATGATGTCCCGCCTTGTGTCTGCCTTATTATATCTTGTAACGTACTTGATCATAGGCTTGACATTTGCTATCATTGCAAGAACATCTGCACATAAATTTATAATAAGTTGAAAATTCATGTATAAATTTTTAAATTAAAAATAAAAGGTATTTACAAATACTTACTTATATTCCTTGTATCATCGTTGGAAATTGCGTCTTTGATTGAGATAAAGTTATTCAATATCTTATCAAATTGAAACTCTGCTTTTGATTCTTTGATAGAAATGTTCTTAGTCAATGTCAACTCAATTGACTCATGTACATTTCCATAAAGCGGGTTTATTGGTTTGACTTCTCCATTTGAGATGTAAACAACATGATTCTTCTGAAGCATGTGCTTATATATTTCAATAGTTTCTCCAAACATAATACCTTGTATTTTTCCCCCTGCAAATATTATTAATATTATCTCACAAATAACTAATACATTAACATTTATTTAATCCTAAGATAAATAAGATAAGTAATAGATGACGTAAGTTATGTATAAATGTAGTTTTATGTGGGAAACTTTTAAATAACCATTCTCTAGATTTTACTGAAAGCTATCCATAATCTTCGGGTCCAAAAAAAATTACCTTTTAACTCATCAACGAAACTAACATTATTTATATAAAGTTACCTGTTATTGAATTAGAATTTCTACAACTTACTAATAAGTCATTTGATCTCAATTAACAAATTTAATCGTTTATACGGATTAGCTCTTTGTAAAAAATTTAAATAGGCGCTACTTGTATAAACAATTCCACCAAAGTTTTGCAACACCAACTAAGTTGAGGGGCTAACATGATAAATTAATATGCTCAAAATTTAGCTTGATCATGCAACTAAATAATAAATTTATGGTAAATATGCTTATTAAAAATTTAGTCTAAGTAATAACTATTTTGTTGCAGTGTGTATAAAATGTTGTGTTGATGTCATATTCCAATTATTTGCTTGCTTATATTGTTAGACATATCTAGACAATTAATTTACGTATAATTAGGAAGAAAGCATGATATTTGGTGTATAAAATTTGCGAAAATGAATTACATGTTGCTTACCTCTTTAATAATTGCAGGAAATTTTTTAATATGATCTTATACACAGTAAGGTGATAATAATTAATATAAGAATAAGCATCAACAATTATAATTTAATTTATATTTATAATTTATAAATTTTAAAAAAACTGAGAAGGCTATGCATAGATTTAAAATAACGATTGCTATGGCATGATAAAAAGTGATGGATATTGTACTTAAACATTGTATGTATTACTTTATTTAAGAATAAGTATCAACAATTATCAATAGAATTATAGCATGTAGAATATTTCTATATTACCTCTAAGTCGACAAAAATTAATTTTAGTAGTTTTCCTGATCCTTTGTTGTTCTCATAAGATGACTCAATAGTTCTTAGGATAACAACATGAATGGTCCACTCTCTTTGAAGCTTTTTTAGTTGGCGTATTTGGATGTGTGGAATTGATGCTTCGTTGTTGAATGACATTGTTCCTGCAAGAATTTGAATAGTTTGTTATATATAAATAACAACGCATCTGAAGTACTAAATAAACTCAAAAAGAAAGAAAATAAGACTATTTCTTTATCAAAGGTGTGACACTAATTATAGTAATTTGAATTTATTAATTAATATTATTTACAATGTTTAAAGTTATTTTAATTTTGATTGGTACATGAATTTGAATGGAGTGAATGATGTAATAATGAATTGTAAATTTTTTAATTATTTTAAGAAAAAAACTTTAAAAAAATTGCAGCTACTTATTATATAAATTCCTAACCTTCAAAAATGTTATTGGTCATTTGAATTATTCCTCGTGGTCCTTTGGCTGGAGAACTTCCTTGTATACAATATTTTTTGTGTATTGTTCCTCTTCTGCAAATTTCCCATCTGATGTTATTAAGACCTTGGTTGTCATCATAGAAGTACCCCGCGATAAAGCAACATATAATTGCCCATGAGAGAACACTGGTTCAGGTAGATAAATACCTACGTTAGGTATTGTTTGCCCTTGGGATTTATTAATTATCATTGCAAAACATAATCTTATGGGAAATTGTTTGCGTTTGAACTTGAATGGTAATCCTTCATCTTCTGCTGGTGACAATGGTATTCTTGGCAAGAAAACTTCTTTCCTAGCATGTTGGCCCATTGTGATTTTAGCTTGAATTACATTGTAGTTAAAATCTTGACATATCATTCTTGTACCGTTGCACAATCCATTAGTTGGATCCAAGTTCCTTAGTAAAATAATTGGACAATATTTTTTCAACTTGAGCTTGTGTGGCGGTAGTCCATTAGGGAGCAGAGTGTTCAAAAATTCTTCTTGGTAATGATGATTAGTGTCATCAACTGCTTCATCAAAGCTATAGAATTCTTTTCCTTCTCCTGGAAACCTTTTTATTAGTCTATCATTTAACTTGTCAACATATTCATTTTTTGTTGCAAGGATAGCTCTATCTTTCATATATTCAATAGACTTAAAATTCTCATCTAAAGATGGAAAAATTGAATTTATGAGAGAATCTTCCGGTAGGTCATCACCTTGATTCTGGATCAATATTGCATTAGGCAGTTTTATGAGATCCTGGGTCATTGTTGGTTCATCTCCATTCCCAATCCTAAGAAGAAATTCACTGAATGCTGTGTCTAATTTTGCTCTCATATTTTTTGAAAGTTGTAGTTTGATCATTTTGCTCCACAAATGTGAGCTTACTAAACTTTCTTTGATAGTTTGTGATCTTGTTGAGCGAGGCACCACCGGTAAAACTTGTATGAAATCGCCACCAAATACAATTACTTTTCCGCCAAATGGTTCATCTTGATCCATTAAATCTCTTAGTGTTCTATCCAACGTTTCAATTGCAACGCGTTTAGCCATAGGAGCCTCGTCCTAAATTATTAGACGAGCTATTCTAATGAGTTTTGATGTCCCATCTTGCTTTGATATACCACACATAGATGAATCTGTTGTTGGGATTTTGATTTTAAATCTGGAGTGTGTTGTTCTTCCACCAGGCATTATTACAGCTATGACACCTGATATCGATGTAGCAAGAGCTATCATACCTTGCGATCTTACTGTGGCAAGTAGAGCACGATATAAATAAGTCTTCCCAGTTCCTCCAGGACCGTCAATAAAGAAAACTCCACTTTTATTTGCTTCAACTCGTGTTAATATTGTAGTGTATGCAATATGTTGTTCATAGTTGAGTTTTGTTGCAGCATTTACATCATCAGTTAGGATTTGTACATCTAGCTCTTCATTTATTTCTCTTGGGTATGAACCTTCCTCTGAAATAGTTTTTGTTTGTAAAGGTGGCAAATCAAATTTTTTAATATCCTTTCCCATACTCTCTAAGTAGAAGTTAATATTGAGAAGAGTATCATTTATCACCGAAGCTCTAGTAGCATTTGGTTTCCTTGAGAAGTCTTCAGATAATGATTCAAGATATTGATCCTACAAATAATTAACATCTGTGGGCTCACAAATGAACCAATATAGTTGCAAACAAACGTCGAAGTGCTGTTGGCATTTGGAAGACGATGGCTTCATCTAAACACTCTCTTATGCTATCATCAGATTCCAAAAGACCTAATTTCTGGGCTGATTGCTTGAAAGATTTGCAATGAATACCATTTAACGTAAGTAAATCCTCAAATGATGTCGGACACCTAACATGAGTAAGCAATAGTCGCAAGTAATATCTCTCTCCTTCAATTGGATTAGCCCCGTTTATTCGCCCTATCACTTGTCTCTGTTTTCTTGGACTCCAAGATTTTGATGTTGAATCCCAAACATAACATTCAGGAAATTCCACATATAATAACTCCTTTTCGTGGTCCTTTTCATGTTTCTTCTTATTACCTTCTTTAATTTTTTTACACATAGTAAAAAATTCTGTAAGCATCGTCTTGGAGACATGTTCCAAGTGAATCAATTTCGATAGGTCTTGATGTTTCCAATAAAAAACATATTGCTGATTTGGCATGTGAAGTTGTAAGTTAATGACAGCCGGGAATATCTCATTAAGATGGAATTCATATATTCTCCAGAAAGCTTCCTGAGCTGATACCCATCTTGCATCTTGAAATTTTTTGATTACATTCACAACCTTGTCACATTCATTATACTCAATGTTTAATGCCACTCTATCATGGCCTTTATATATGTACTTATAAAGGTATTTCACTGCTTTTATGCCTGAGCATATTTTAACATTGATGTGACAGTTATAACGTGTCAGCAAATATGGATTGTAAGGTACCACCCATTGATTATTAAGAATTTTGTTTTGAACCAACATTGTTCTATTATTTTTGGTCCTTTTATATATTGGGTAAGCATCTTTCGCTTGTACTGATCTTGGAGAAAACTCTCTAGGATAGTGATACTTGCACTCTCCATTTTGCATGCAAACATTCTTCATATTTAACTCTCCACAAGGACCATGCATCATATGTTTTTTTTACTAGTTCATATAGAATTGGATTTTCATACTGGTCTGGAATTTCTGCTGATACGTACTTATCATAATGATCTGATGATACGATTTTGTTCTTTCCCATTAGAATAATTAACATGTGTGCATGAGGCAACCCTCTTTTTTGAAACTCGATGACATGAACATGAGCAGCAACTTTTCCAAAGATTTCCTTTTTAAATAGCTGATCTTTTAGGTCTTGCTATTTTGCTCTAAATATCCTTGAGGTTAGATCCGGTCTATCATTATGTGTCTGTCATGGATGTAGCTCCTCTGTGATTTCTTCCCATTCAGGATTGCATGTCATTGTGATGAAAATATCTGGTTTGCCAAATCGTTGTACTAATGACATTGCATCAAGATATCTACGACGCATATCTCTAGGACCACCAATAAATGATGATGGCAGCACTATTCTTTTTCCGACTTGACATGCTTTTGCTTCCCCAGCAGCTACACTATCGACTATGCCTTGGAATAACTCTGCTCTGATTTATGATTGTTTTTTTCTAAAATAATCAAGTTTTGTTATTTCAAGCTTTATGTACATATCAACAGCATATTGATGGAACAACCGGCCTGCCGATGTTAATACAGTAGATTGTCGAGTGTCTCTTATCTGAAACTTGTAACAATAATATTCTCGACATGAGACGCTTCCCACCTTTGGTGCTTTAACACCTACAAGTTTACAGGTTAAGTTAATTTTTAATTTTTTTAATATTATTAAACAATTTTAATTATGATTTACCTTCCCTTTCTCGTATAAATATGTTTTCTGCAGATGTAAAAGTTTGCTGAGTCATTTGAGATGTTGTATTTACTTGTTTTAAACGGCGAATATCATTTTTCTCCCTTCTTTTAATATTTTGGTGCCATCCAACATCTCCGCCTGGAAAGATTAAAGGATACTGTAAAGGATCATAACAACCAAAATAGTGCTTAACTTGATGATTCCTTCCAGAGTGTGAATGGACAACTATTTCTCTCTCATACGGAACATTTTCATTATTTCCCTCTTCCCAGACAACTGCAACCTGATCCACTGTTGGTGAGTTGTAAACACGTTGATCTACTGCAGCATCTCTATTTATAATGATCTTGAAGTCTTCAAGGGATGGAAAATCATTCAGTTTCCGCAGAAATTTTGCATATGGGTTTCCTTCTAATATATCCATCAATCTTTTAATGGTAGTCGTACTCATGTTCACATTATCTAATATTCCCATTCGATATTGCAACTCATTCTCCGTATCGTAGAAGTAAAGTTGAAAGTAGGAAGGCTTATTTTCTTCTGGAATTAGAGAGGGGAGATTATGATATATTTGTCCTTGTGCTCTAAATGTGAAAATACCCTTTCTGTTTGATGCAAGTTCTCTATCAAACCTTGCCCCAAATGATGTGAATGAGAAAATGCTATTATACTTTCTGGTTTGTCTTTGAAACTCAATTGCCTCTTGGGTTTGTACTGTATAAAGTGCATATAACTCGTCATTAACATTCACATCTGCTAAGTGGATTTCACCATTGTGGCAACAGGATGTTGGTGGCTCATGTTCAAACTTTTTTGCTCCACAAAATGAACAAGACTTTGGAGTGCGTAGTTTATGTAATAAAGAACATACTGGTTCATGGGTAATTTGACCTAGAAAAAATTAATAGTTTTTAGTGTTAAATAAATTTAGATATATAAAATCATATAATTAATTTAATAAATTATAAAATTAATGTATGCAAACCTCCATGCTCATATTCTCGTTGTTGCGCTCCACAAAACAAATCAATTTTACGTTTTCCCTTGCTATTGGTACTACTGCCAGCAAAATCATTCCTTTTCCTCTTTCTATTATCATCAATGACCTTCTGAATGTAACTTCTCTTCTAATCAACATTCAACTGATTATATTTGGTTTTTCTACTCTCATGTATTAGAATGTGTTCTTCTGTTATAAATAATGAAATATACTATTAATAAACATAAATACACATAAAGTAATAATAATATATATTTATGTTGCATTCAAACCTTGGTTTGAAGTCATTTGGAAGAAGGTACTCTTATGCAAGTGTATAGTGATTATGCAATCCAAGAAGTAGAATGAAAATTTCTGCAAGGAAAAGAAAATTTAATGCGT
>BQKN01065642.1:751158-767142 GCA_022839385.1 Asparagus kiusianus | reverse complement strand
CGTCCTCACTCATTCTAGGAATTCCTAGCGGATTCTATACATGATTCCTAGGAAACTCTATCCTAGCTCTATGACTCGACAAATGATGATCTTAATGATGCAGGAACTAGAGCTCAAATACCAACTGTGACGCCCCTAGTTTCACATGAGGCTGCAGTCCAAGGTGAATCAAGAGATGTCAAATCTTCCATGAAGCCACACAGTGCAATAATATGTTTCACCATCACAATAATATCTCTCTTGTGGAATCAATTAAGAACAATACAGGTACAATCAGATATAAGAAAAGTAAAATGTAATGAACATGCCAAGAGAAAGAAATATCCAAAGAATATGATCATGTCCTAACTAAATAAAAAAGAGTACAATTAATGAACTGAAATAAATGTGAAATATCTCAAGACATAGAGTCAACTAAAATAGTACTAAGGCTCTCAGCCTCCAAAATGAAATACAAGTCTATAAATCAACTAAACAAATACTAAACTAATGTGGAGCATAAGCTGTCTATTAAGAAGTGACGACAATTACGTAGATACTTCGTCAACTTGTGGCTCCCCGAAACTCTGATACGTTGCCCAAATAGAAGGGAAAACAATAGCATGAGAGTGCTAGCAAGATCATCTCCATCCGTCCCCAGGGAAAGGGCTGCTACGTATGCTGGAGACTCTAACTATATATGCATAGTCTACCTAAATCATTTACCCTATACTAAATGGGGTTAATACATAGAAACTCACAACACGAGACTGGTACATCGAGCGAAATAATCCAAATAAGGAAACCCTCATGTATATATCTTATGTCTCAAATTATGAATCGCTAAATATTAACTCCAAAACTATGAATAAAGGAATGCAATACAAAAATTTCAACCAAACCAAGTCATATATGTCAACCCAATACCTCATACTACCCTTGGGTAGTTAATACGAATACCTGTACATAATCCTGTGTAATTCACAATACCATATAGCCCGTCACAATATAAGTCAACGGTGAACCATATATATGAACAATCTCTCACTCAAGATTCAATTGTCATACATTTCACAATGCTATCTCTTACAAAGTTCAATGATATCATTGCATCATTATGTAGAACAGACTACCTGTTCAAGCATCCTAAGTAAATACTACTCACTAGCCTCATCGCATTATCGTGCGGAACGGACTACCTATTCAGGTATCCTATAGGTATGGCTCATTAGTCTCGTCGCATCACCATGCGAAACTGACTGTCTCCTCAAACATCCTCATCGCATCACCATGCGGAATGGACTGCCTCCTCAGGCATCCTATAAATACGGCTCACTAGCCTCATTGCATTACCATGCAGAACAGACTACCTATTCAGTCATCCTACAATTACCACTCAATGGCCTACTTCAACGGTATACCGACACACTACCTTACGTAGTACGGAGTTGTGCCCATCAACGGTATCCATGCACACACATATATTATTCTATCTAATCGCCTTCCCGAAAGTCCGTGTGTGCCAAGCCTCTATAGGTGCACGACTATGGTCATATATATAAGTCATTGTACGTCTCGAACCCTATGTTCCCAAACCACGTGCAAGATTTATTGTCCCAAACAAACAAGATGTCGGTCAACTACCCTAAAGCGTCGGTCGATCGACATCCAATTGCAAAACATGCATAAGAAACAAGCTTCAATCGGTTGACTGGTCAACCAAGTTGATCGATCGATAGAAAGAAAGAAAAACACAACTCAGGGTGGAAATCAGATCGGTCGGCCGATGCACAAGGTTCAATAGACCGGCCTGAGTCCAGAACTCAGGTTTAAGTGTTTGTGAAGTTAAGACAATTCTACTTATAGAACATCATTATAGGGTATAAAAACATGTTTAAAAATCTTGTGTTTAACATACTAGGGTTTTACTAAACAAGTATTTATCATCAAAATATGATCTTTGGAGTTTAACGTACTTTAAACATAACTAATCAGATTAAGTTCGCACAATTAGGGTTCAAAACCTAATTAGTTCATCATCTTAGCAATTAAAAGCGGATCTAAACATCAATTTAATACATTTTATTCATTTGGTGGTTTTATTCACAAATCTACACATTAAACTAGAGTTTTTAATCCATAAACTCATATCATCATATTCTTTCATGTTCATGCCTCAAGTTCTATACATCAACAATTAGGGTTTAGACCATGTAAATTAAGAATTATCAATTAATTTGAAAACTAATTATCATGATCATCTATTTTTATTAATTAAATATTAATTCTTCTGATATCTTTATTGTTTTAAGATTTAACATCAAAACTAGGATTTAAAAATCATCGAAAGACGTACTAAACATTAGATTAACCAATTATACATATTAAAAACATGAATTTATATAGAGGATAGGTTTAGATGAAGATGATCTTTCCTCAACATGTTGCTAAAAATCCAAGGGTTCAAGCAAACAGGTTCTCTCTCACCAAACGCCGATGATCTCGCCTTCTTCTCGGTATTTGCTTCACAAAGCTCTCAAATTTCACCAAAATTTACTCTAGTATTTTTTGAGCGGAGAGGGTGGCTGTTAGGGTTCAGAAATATGATGTAAAAGGGAATTATTTGTGAAAAACACAGGTATATAGAGGTAAATCTGAAACAAACAAATCTGACCCGAAGTAGGAAACCCAGTCAGACAGGGAAAATAATATTCAGTATTTTGGCTGTAATTTTTTCGTCCGACCTCGGAATGAGATGATTTAAGATGCATTGGAAATCTATTGAAGATACCTACAACTTTTATCTTTTGAGTTTTCCATATTCAAACTACATCATTGTGCAATTCATATATACTCTTAAATGGTCGTTTTTCCATATTCGAATTGCATCAGCGTATAATGCATATACACTCTTAATTGGTCTCAAATCAATTACTATCATGCTCATTCATCATTAAATGATATTTATTATAATATAACTCATTTAATACTATTTATCATAATATTTTAAAAAAATTATGGGATTTTACATTCATCCCCCCTTAAAAGAATTTCGTCCTCAAAATTCCGCAAATGTATTTTTAGATATTAATATTACAAGAAAAGCACGTTAAGGGAATAATCCAGACAAGGAAACCCTTACATACACATCTCGTATCATTAATTCTAAGATAAGTATCACAAGCAATATTTACACTTAATGATCTAGAATGCAAATACTCCCACTTAACCCCTAATTCAACAAAACTAGTACGTCTGGCGAAAGATCCAAACACGGAACCTCCATGTATATATCATATGTTCTGAATCATTAGGAGCTAAGTGTTAATACACATATTCTAGTGTTAAGTATAAATGTGGCTATACATATAACATAACAATAAGAAAATCGTATCACATATCAT
Organism: Asparagus kiusianus; assembly: GCA_022839385.1. Lineage (NCBI taxonomy): Eukaryota > Viridiplantae > Streptophyta > Magnoliopsida > Asparagales > Asparagaceae > Asparagus > Asparagus kiusianus. The sequence goes on along the minus strand of BQKN01065642.1, from coordinate 763,759 downwards.
TCACAGAAATACTTTTCAAACAAAGTAAGATAGTTATCATAAAAAGATTTTTATAATTTTCCGTTATATATATATATATATATCATCACTCAATCTTAGAATTCTTAGCAGACTCTATACATGATTCCTAGGAAACTCTATCCTAGCTCCACGACTAGACATAAGATGATCCTAAGGATGCTAGAACTAGAGCTCTAATACCAACTGTAACACCCCTAGTTTCACACAATGCTACAGTCCAATGTGAATCCAGAGATGTCAAACCTACCATGAACTTACACAGTGTAATAACACGTTTTACCATCATAGTAATATCTCTATTGTGGAATTAATTAAGAACAGTACAGGTACAAGCAGATACGAGAAAGGTAAAAATGCAATGAACATGCTAAGAGAAAAAAATAGCCAAAGAATATGATCATGCCCCAACTGAATAAAAAAGAGTACAATTGATGACTGAAATAAATATAAAATATCTTAATACATAGAGTCAACTGAAATAGTACGAAGGCTCTCAGCCTTTAAAATAAAATACAAGTCTATAAATCAACTAAATAAATACTAAACTAATGTGGAGCATAAGCTGTCTATCAAGAAGTGATGGCAATTATGCAGATACTTTGTCAACCTGTGTCTCTCCAAAATTCTGATCCGCTGCCCAAAACAGGAAAGATAACAGCGTCAGAGTGCTAGTAAGATCATCTCTATACGCCCCCAGGGGAAGGGCTGCTATGTGTGATGGATGCTCTACCTATATATGCATAGTCTACCTGAATCATTTACCATGTACTAAAAGGGTTAATACTTAGAAACCCACAACACGAGATTGGTACGTCGAGTAAAATAATCTAAATAAGGAAACCCCTCATGTATATACCATATGTCTCAAATTGTTAATTGCTAAATATTAACTCTAAAACTAATAATAAAAGAATAAAGGAATGCAATACAAAAATGTCAACCAAACCAAGTCATATATGCCAACCCAATACCTCAAACAATCCTTGGGTAGTTAATATGAATATCGGTACATAATCCTGTGTAATCCACAATATCATATAACCCGTCATAATATAAGTCAATGGTGAACCATATACATGAACGATCTCTCGATCAAGACTCAACTGTCATACATTTCACAATGCTATCTCTTGTAAAGTTCTATGATATCATTGCATCACTATGCAGAACGGACTACCTGTTCAAGCATCCTAAGTAAATACTACCCTCATCGCATCATCGTGTGGAATGGACTACCTATTTAGTTATCCTATAAGTATGACTCATTAGCATCATCGCATCACCATGCAGAACGGATTGTCTCCTCAGACATCCTCATCGTATTATCATACAGAACAGACTACCTCCTCAAGTATACTCACCACCGTTGTCGGATTGCAACGTCTTGATCTTTCTCCTAGTCTACAGTTCCAATCTCTTCTTCCACTCCACAAACAAATCTAGGACTTCACTTTTCTTCGTCATGGTGTACACCCAACAACGCCTAGAATAGCCATCTACAAAAGTGACGAACCAATGTCGACCACCAAGTGACGTAGTCTTGATAGGACCCCAAACGTCTGTGTGCACGTAGTCCAGAATGCCCCTCGTCTGATGAATGGCAGTTCTGAACTTCACCTTCGTCTTCTTACCAAGAACACAGTGCTCATAGAACTCAATCTTCCCACTCTTGGCTCCCTACAATAGCCCCTGCTTGCACAATGCCTGCAGTGACTTTTTACCTGTGTGCCCCAACCTATAGTGCCAAAGTCTGCTCATGTCCGCTTTTGAAATAGCTGAAGCAACCTGGCCAATCTCGGTGCTTCCCTTCAGATAATACAAATTTTGATTGCGGACTTCCCTCATCACCACCAATGATCCCTTAGTAATCTTCGCTACAGCGTTTTCGAAAGTCACCTTGAATCCCTTCGCCTCTAAAGCTCCAACCGAGATAAGATTTTTCTTTAATTGAGGAACAAATCTCACCTCCTTCAATTCACGGACTACTCCATCGTTCATCCTAACCCGCACGGTACCTATCCCACAAACACCATAGGATTGATCATTTCCCATGACAACAACACCCCCGTCGACTTTATCAAAAGATGCAAACCAGTCTCGCCTAGGGGTCACATGATAAGTAGCGCCGGAATCAAGCATCCAATATGATGAATCCACATGGTTCACCTCCGGAGTAATCAATAGAGAAAAGCACGAATCATTGGAATCATCGCCTTTCACAATGTTCACCTCATTGGTCTTCGGGCCCTTTTTCTTACCATTCTCCTTCTCCTTGAGCTTCGGGCAGTCTCTCTTCCAATGTCCCTGCTCCTTGCAGAATGCACATTGGTTCTTTGCTAATTGGTGGCGGCTTCTTGACTTTGACCTCCCTCTATTATCACCTTTCAGATATGGGCTTCTACCTCTCGTCGATAAGGCCTTGCCTGAAGTGCTAGCACGGGAAGTCTCCTTGTCCTTCCTCCTCAAATCGTAATTGGTCAATGCGTTAGTCACTTCACTATAGCTGATAGAAGATCTTCTATTCAACAAAGTGAGCATGAATGTATCATACTCCTCATCCGATAAGGAGCCCAACAAAATAATCGCCTTGTACTCATCCGATATCTTCTCATCAACATTCGCCAAGTCCGACAACAACTTAGTGTAGTTGTTCACATGAGCCGCTAGCGAGGTGCCTCTGGACATCTGAAATCTGAAGAGTCTTCGCAGCAAGTGCAATCTGTTCTCAACACTCTTTGTGAGATACTTGGTGTTGAGAATTTCTCACATCTTCATTGCAGACGTCACCCCAATCACATCATATTTCAGCTCCTGTTCCAAACAGGACCTGATCACCCCACAAGCATTCCTATTCATTTTCTCCCATACCGCCTCATCATATTTAGGTGGCTTCTCGTGGACCATGATGGTCTCTTCCAAATTCTGAGCATTAAGCGCATCCTGTACGTCGCTCATCCACAAACCAAAGTTGATTTTGCCATCATATTTCACCATACTAATTTTAGTGTTCTGAAAACCAACTTGTATTGTACTCGCCATCGACTTGTTGCTTTCACCTTCTTCTCCCATTACGAACTAACACCAAATTGTAGAGAAAGAACAAATTTGATAGAAATTAGGAACCACCCAACTGAACCCTAGATTGGATTCCAAATAGATCTCCTATCCACACAAGGAAAGCGAAATCTCAAACGGCAACTCCTAATGCTATCTCCACCGAAGACAAGAACTTCAAGAACTAAGCTTCACACAAGAATCTTCCTCCACCAAAAAACCCTAGATCTGAAATCTGGGCTCTGATACCACTTGTTGCGCGCAGCAAAAATTTCGGCAGCACTTCGGCAGCACAACAAGAAGTCAGGTCGCAATAAGAATTCTTGTTTCTCAAAGGGAATAAGAATCTGAAGCCTAATATCCCATCAAAGTGGGATATTAGCTCTTCCTCTCGTCAGCTCTAGGACTGCGCGTCGAGGGAACCTAAAAAGCTATTACAAATCTCACAAAAGGCAGTACAACCAATTTTACGTGGTTTGGCAAATTACCTACGTCCACGGGGCAAGGAGGGGGGAGATCTACTATTAGAGGGAGAGATTACAACTAGGGTTTACAATCACTCACAACCTAAACCCTCAAACAAACTCTCAAATCCCTCACAAATACCTCTCAAAGGGATGCACAAAACCCTAAAAGAGACTACACAAAAAATCTTCAACTGCAACCGCAAAAACCAAAAGAAAAAAAAATTTCATCGATGCAGCCAAATCTCCTCGCACCTGCACGAACTACAGCCGTACACCCCCTTTTGCGCACTAAAACCTAGGGAAAAAATCTCAATGTTATTTATATAAGTGAGCAACTGAATAATCGGGTGGGCCTGGGCTTGACAATGCTTTCGTTCACTTCGTTCATTGCGGTCACGTTCACAGGTGCTACCAACGTATGTGGGCTCGACATGAAACTTTCATGAGCATCGTTCGAGAGCATTGGCAGAGCACATGAGCCCCTTCCTCTCTAGCTGTTGTCAGTCTGAACCTCAAATCTCTTTGTCAAGCTCTTAAACAGTGGATCATCTCCACCTTTGGTAATATCTACTCCCAAAAAGAGCCCATGGAAATTAATATATCCTCTCTTGAATCATCCCTATAGAATGCTTGAAGCCCAGATACCCATGTTCTTCTGCTAGATAAAAAGTTTAGATGGCGACAAATTGTTATTCGGGAGGAGAACTTCTAGAAGCAAAAATCACGCATTAAATGACTTAAGGAAGGGGACTCTAACTCTAAGGTTTTCATGCAATCGTTAAGAGCAAAGTGTCCCAAGTCAAAATAAATTCCCTCAAAGGCCCTAATGATGAAATCTTACAAGGCCCTGCTACCATTCATGAAGCTGCTGTTTCTTATTTTTCCAAGTTGTTTACCTCAAAATCACGCCATCTCAGAGAGGAAATACTAAACATGATCCCCCACAAGATTCATGAAGAGAGCAATTCCTTGCTGATTGCCCCCTTCAGTATTGAGGAAGTACACCAAGTAGCGACCTCCAACCCTGCTGATAGTGCACCTAGTATCGATGGCTTCTCATCCTCCTTTATATCTACATGGGAGATCCTCGGAGATTCCGTCCTTGCTACAACTAATGACCTCCTTCTTCTCAAAAGCTCCCAGATGCACTGTCCCACACTAGCCTAGTGTTCATTCCTAAAACTTAATTAGTTATAGCCTCAATGACTTTAGGTCAATTAGCGTGTTCGCTTCTCTATACAAAATTTTGGCCAAAACGATATGTGCGAAGCTAGCCCTTGTCCTGAAAACATCCTAATGGCATTAGGAAAGAACCCTAGAGGGGGGTGAATAGGGTTTATGCTAATGATAATCACATTTTATTACAATTTTATACCCTCATTATCTATTTTATATGAATAAATATACTACTAATAATTATTTTTTTAATTGCAGGTTAATCAAAAAATAAAACCCAAGATATCTTATCTCAACAAAAAGCCATGAATTAATAAAGAACACAAGCAAGAGCCAAAATCCCAAGATCAGAATCAAGCCGAGTAGCTTGTAGAAGCCGGAGAAAATAAAAATATCAAATATGAAAATAAAATATATTCAAGATGGTTGGGAGCAAAGAAACGACGATATCTCACAATTCGAAAGGCGGAATTTAACATATAATATATGAAAATCGCCTATCTCGACGAGACGAAGCCATCTGTGGAGACAAATTTTTAATTGGACATCGATGCTGGCATCGATGCTGGCATCGATGCTGGCATCGATAACGACATCGATGCTAGCATCGATGCTAGTTTCGATGGCTATAAATCAGTTACAGATCAATGGCTGGTTTTGATGGTTTTGGATAAGGATTCAATCCAAGGGCTCTCATTCATTGATGTTTACTATAAATTAGGATACATAGTAAGGGGTTAGGGGAGTGAAAAATTTTGTATCTCAATTTGGAGAGGAATGTTACTCTTAATTGAGAAGACCTTTCAAACTTGTAACTTTTTGTTACAATTAATAAAAGAATTTTTTCACCACTTTAAAATTTTCTTTTCTTCTCTTTGTTGGATGATGAAGATGGAGATGGAGATCAATTTGAAGGTTTGTTTTTCCTATTTTCTCTTTTAGTTCTTTTCTTATTGCTTAGTAGTTTAGATTTACTTTTCATGCTTGTAGTATAGATTTATTTCATGTCATTATTTTCTCGCATTTAATTCTTGCAATTTATTTTGTAGCATAGTTTTTATAATTTATTTTATAGTTTAGATTTTATTTTTTTGCACTATTCGCCTTGAGGGTAGAACCCTCCTGGGATTAGTTTTTGTTTTTGTTTATTTTTTATTTTCTTTGATTCGCCTTGAGGCTAGAACCCTCTAGGAAATTACCATTTTATTTTTTGCGCTATTCACCTTGAGGCTATAACCCTCTTGGGTTTAATTTTTCTTGTTGTTTATTTTCATTTTCTTTGATTCACCTTTAGGCTAGAACCCTCTAGGGAATCGCCCTTTTCTAAGAAGTGGATTCAATTCTAGATTACCCATATATTTAATTGAATCCGTCATCTTTAATTTCTTGAATATTCTTTTTATTCTTAATTCTCCTTTTTGATCCTTGATTTTATTCATCTTTCCTTGTGAAAATCATTCATTCTTTGTCACATCCACTCTCACTTACATTTCGTGCCAATTTACATACTATCACTTCCACTCTCTCTATCTCTCCACAACCACATTTACTCATCACTTCTAATTATCACGCACACAACATAAGAATCGATAGTAATTTCCTATAAACACCTTCCTCGTGGGATCGATAACTTTTTATACTATAACTTGATTAATTGTGCACTTATAATTTTTGGTATATGTTTATGCCGTATTAAGTTTTTGGCGCCGTTACCGGGGAGGGTGCTTAAGTAGGATTTTAATTATTTTGATTCTTTAACTTGTGTGTTCTTGTGAAAGAACTACTTGAAGATTAAAGATCAAGGATTAGAGATTAAAGAATTGGAGATTCCCTTGTGGTAAGTCTTCTTCCTAATATTTTTAATTCCATACCTTTAGTTAGCTTTTCACAACTAGAGACAATTAGGACTTAAAAAAAATTATTTTTTCGACCATAATAAAATTCACCCTCCACTTTGACATTTACTAACAAGATAATAAATCCAAACAATTTTCTCCCTTCTCATTTGTTTGATTGTTAACCCTAATTAAAAAAAGTTTTCTTTTTACCATCCTTTTTATTCGCTTTAATATCTAGGGTTGCATTTCATATAGTTAGCAGGAATTCACCAAAGTGATTTGAGCATCTTGGTTTGGCACACACTTGAAACTATTTTTAAGGGCAAAACCCCATAATCAAGATAAGGTGAGGGATTTCATCATCCTTTCCTTAGCCCAAAATCATTAATTGCTCACTATACAACCCAAGCCTAATAAAACTCATTAGACATTGACCATAAAGAATTGAGCTTAATAAGGAACAAAGAATCTTTAGGTGAACTGGTTTAAGTTTTCTTGGATTAGTTGGTGTCTAAGATAAAGTTTAAGGGTTGCGTAAAGCGCTCTGCAAGGAACGATGTACTTAATCGATCTCTGATCAACCTCTGATCAACCTCTGTTCCTATCCTTATCTGGCTAACTATCCGAGTAAAACTTTTATCTTTTTACTTAAGGAATTTTTGGTTAGGAGCTGGTCTAGCTGAGTTAGGCTTAACCCTAGAGTTAGCGTGATTGAAAAGTGATTGTTTTTTATTTGTTTTTCCTTTTTCTTCCAAAAAACTAACTTTTATATTTCTTTAAAAAAGTATAAATAGAATTTTTTTGGGTGCATGCAAAACGTGGATTAGGGACAATACACATCGACGAATTCGTTTTGAACAAATTGAAGAAATGGCTAATCCACATGTTCTCCAAGATTTATGTTATCCCAATAGGATTGAAATCCCTAATGAAGCTCGGGAGTTTGTAGAGAGCCCATCTGAGGAGAGAACCATTCAATGGGAGCACTATGATGATAGGGTTTTAGCAGTTACCCAATCTAATTCTAGCAGTTTTTCCCTAAAGTCGAACACTACCTCTAAAGCAAGAATAGCTACAATCATGTGTTCGGTAGAAACTCAAGAAATTAACGAACAAATCAACCAATTTTCTACCACAAGTTGTCATAACTATCTTTGTCCATTCTATGTTTCAGAAGAATGTTCGCCCCTAGGAAACACTCTACCATTAGGATAGGTTAACATTGCATCTCAGTATTCTGTGAATGATCTATTTTTTCCAACCTACAACCCAGATTGGGCAAATTACCCAAACATTGCATCGAATCAGGGAAACCACTCCGGAACTCAAAACTTCACTCCCTCTTCGACCCAACATTTTCTTAGGGGAAACACAGTTCCTTTTAATTCTCATCCACAATTTTAACAACCCAATCTGTCACATCAAAATCAGTCTTCTCATCATCAAGTTATAACTCACACTTCTCTTGATGCAGATCATGACGAACATCTCAATATATTAGAAAATGGTTTAGAAATAATAATTAAGGTCTCCACTCTAACCACGAATTTGTTGACTCAAACATCCAACATGATGAACTCCTTTATGCAGTCAACCGGACACATTCTTAACTCCAACACTCAAGCCATAGCTAGATTAGAAACCCATCTTGATCAACTATCTAGTGCCATGAGTGAAAGGGAGGAAGGAGAAATTCCGAGTCAACCCGTGGTCAACCCTAAGGACACAGGATCTAGTTCATCCTAAGAAACTCAAATGAATGCAACCCATTCACTACAGTTAGGAAAACATATCGATAATCAGGTAAGAACACCTTCAAGTCAAACTCTTGTTCCAGAACAAATTCCTTCTCCTTCTGATAAGTCAATTCAGGAAAGACCAGAGGAAGAAGAAGAAGAGTCAGATCCAAGTTTTGAGAAAATTTTCAATGAGGAGCTGAAATATTAGGAGAAGCAGATCAGGTTTGTCAAAATAAGAAAACAGTGTTAAACAATTGCTGCTTTGAACTAAATTTTGAAGAACTCTTTCTTGATGAGCTAAATTTTTTGGAAAATAAATAACAACCAAATTTTTACACATCAACCACGAATCATGGGGTTGAGGAAATTGTTAAAGAAAAATTGGTTGTTAGAGAACAAACATTCACAAATCAAGAATCTAAGTCCAAAATGCATGACACCAATAATACCTACCTTCCTTTGCCACAAAAATCATTGAACACCCCAGAATGTTTGGAATTTTAGCACATTATTGATTACATCATGTTAAAATTGTTTAAAATCCGGAGAAGAATTTTCAGCAATAAGGTAGGATTCAATGTAGAATATGAGCTCTTCATGATACGAGTTACCGTACGAGCACCTTTTGATCACGGAATTACCAAAAGGTTGGTGGAGAAGAAGACAACTAAAACACAAGAACAATTCTGTATGACGAAGGAAAATACCTTCTCTAGATTATGAAGAATCAATTATTACAAATCTCTCCCTCACAATCTTACTAGAATCGAGAACAACCTCTCAATCCTCTCTAAACCCTAATACAATGATTAGAATCACTCTTAATTACCTCTCTGATTCCTCTCTGATTGCTTAGAAACCCTAAAACAATCATTTATATAGGTGTACAAACGTGGATGGCAATCTGGTAAATAACCAAATCTAAAACCAAAAGGAATTCGTGTGAACAGAAACCCAACCAAACCAGGAAACCGTCGATGAGTCGACTCATAACCTCACATGAGTCGACTCATAACTCATGGGTAGACTCATAAACTGATGAGTCGACCGAGCAAAAACTTTTAACAAAACGGCTGGGTTTCGTGAGTCGACTCTTGACAGTCATGAGTCGACTCAACCTGATGAGTCGACTCATGTTCATGTATGAGTTGACTCACGAGCTGAAAACTGGATTCTTCGAATATGCTGCTCGTCGTCTCGTTCCATGCTTCCACCTGCGTTCTACTGTACTGTTTTATACCCCTATTCTCATGCTATCATGAGAATCATCTATCCTCAAGCTCCCATGAGGATCGCTAAGCTCCCGAAGAAAAGATACACCTGTATCATGGGTCCCCTCTTTAGGAACTTAAAGTCCCGTTCAAGTTAGAACTTTTGCTGAGGAAACTCTCGAGCTCCTCCATCTTTTCTGCACCATCTGGCCTTGCTAGGAACCTGGTCTCGATGTCCGATCGGAAACATCTCATCCATCCCGCGTCTCGTCGTAATCACCTTTCACCCTAATTTGTAATCCTTTATCGATGGCTTTTTTGGAAGTCTAATGCACAGCGAGACAAACTTCTTATTTGCATTCACTAGTCTCTTCGCTCACGTCACCGTCCCTAAGCTTGTCTTCCTCGGAAGAGATGTCGAATGAAATATGAACTTTTCACCATCCTTAGTGAAGGTGTACTTCTGAGCCTGCCTCTCGTAGATCGTATATCTATCCCATAAGTATGGATTGCCCAGTATAATCTGACAAACATCCAATGGAACGACGTCGCACGTAACCTCGTCAATATACAACTCGTGGAGCGCAAATCTGACAGTGCATTGATCAACTACACTCAGTTTCTCCTCCTTCTGAATCCACCCTAATGGATAGGGCTTCGGATGCTTGACCGTCTTTAGACCCAGCTTCTGAACCAATACCTCGGATATCAAATTCTTCTCGCTACCCGAATCAACAATGGCATCAACCAAACTGGTCTTCACTTGCAACTTAAGAACAAAGAGTTTCTCTCTCGGATCGTCGTCCTCTTTCATGGTCTGCTTTCCCGTCATAAGGTTAAGACTGTTGTTGGGCTCTATCATCCTCGGGATCTCTTTCGGACCTTGAGCTATTATGTATGCCTTTTTCTTCTCCTTCTTCTTCAACCCTCTTAGCTTGAGATGAGGATACTTCTCCGAGCACCGATCAGCTGTGTGCCCTGTCTTCTCGCAGTGACTACAAATCAGCCCTACCTTTCCTGGATCACCCTTCTTCTTCTCCTCCTTAGATTGAGAACCACTAGACTCGCATCCCGTCTATTTGGAGTCTCCCTTAGCCTCGTTGCCCTTCTTTTGCTTGCCCTCGAGGGCAATAGCCTTCGCGCTCGCCTCTGCAATTGATTCCACCGTGAACATGTGCCCTGAAAGCTTTAAAGTCACGAACATAATCTTTTCTTTTGACGAATAGGCATAAAGAGTAAAATACATCTCCATCTGTTCGATCCAGTCAACAAGCTTTTCGACGTTAACACTCCCATTATAAACAAGAATCTCCACCTTGAAGTCAATCTTCAGGTTCTGATAAGAATTCTTACCTCCTTGATGCAATGCAGCCTTAACGGTCTCCTCCTCCTCGTCGGAATCGGAATCTACTCTCTCCACATTGGACTTAATAATTTTCTTCGAAGAAGATTCACCTTGTTTGCCACCTCCATGGATAAGACTGGCGAGTTGTGTGAGAGTTGAACTTATCGTCTCGATCTGCTTCTCCAATGCATCAATCCTTGCTGAATTGTCTCATTCAACCATCTTCTCTCTCCTTAAAACCTGGACTCCTTCCAATGAAATAAGGATCTCACCAAGCTTCTTGTATTGCGATCGAGTCAGGACCATACACAGGATGCCCCCTTCGCAGGATCTGATCGCTCTGATACCAACTTGATATGAGTTATCGTGCGAGCACCTTTTGGTTGCAGAATTACCAAAATGTGGATTGAGAAGAAGATAACTAAAACACAAGAACGATTCCTTATGGCGAAGGAAAATACCTTCTCTAGATTATGAAGAATGAATTATTACAAATTTCTCCTTCACAATCTCACTAGAATCGAGAACAACCTCCCAATCCTCTCTAAACCCTAATACAATGATTAGAATCTCTCTTAATTACCTCTCTGATTCCTCTCTGATTGCTTAGAAACCCTAAAACAATTCTTTATATAGGTGTACAAACGTGGATGGCAATCTGGTAAATAACCAAGCCCAAAACCAATAGGAATTCGTGTGAACAGAAACCCAACCAAACCAGAAAACCGTCGATGAGTCGACTCATGACTTCACATGAGTCAACTCGTTACTCATAGGTCGACTCATAAACTAATGAGTCGACCGAGCAGAAACTTTTGACAAAACGGCTAGGTTTTGTGAGTCGACTCATGATAGTCATGAGTCGACTCAACCTGATGAGTCGACTCATGTCATGTATGAGTCGACTCATGTTCATGTATGAGTCGACTTACGAGCTAAAAACTGGATTATTCGAATCTGCTGCTCGTCGTCTCATTCCACGCTTCCACATGCGCTCCACTGTACTGTTTTACACCCTTATTCTCATGCTATCATGAGAATCATCTAACCTTAAGCTCCCATGAGGATCGCTATGCTCCCGAAGAGAAGATACACCCGTATCACTTCATGTTGAACACTTCATTCTACATTGTTTGTTTTATTTTTTTAGAATAATAAAAAGAATTTATTCTTCTATCATTTGAGAGTTTCTTGTTCAGTTCAAAAAAATAAAAAAATAAAAAATAAAAAAAAGAAAGAAAAAAAGAATAAATTTTTGATTCCGTCCTCCTCGGACCAAAGGCAATTACAGATTTTTATTAGCCAATCAAATGTAAGTACTTCACTTCTTATCTGCTTTACTTTATGCATCATAGAGTCTGCATTGAGGACATGCAAAATTTAGGTGTGGGGATAAGAATTAGTTATTTTTTTTCCTTTTTAGTTGCATTTTTGTCATTTTATTTTTCTTTTAAAAAAATCATAAAAATATTGTTACTTGCCAAATTAATAGAGTTAAGTAATAATTGATCTATTTGATAAATTTTAAAATTTCTAATCCTTAGTTAGTGATATACTCAAGTTCACCTTTTATGATAACACTAAATAAATTTCTTAAGAAATAATTTTCAAAGTAGTATACTTCACTTAAGCCTTAACTTAGACTTTTAATTAAAATAATAAAATTGATACATGCTTAACTTAGAGTTGAAAATAATTTTTTAAGTTGTCTTGATCTACATATTTTTCAGAATATATATACATATACACA
>BQKN01065642.1:693806-750758 GCA_022839385.1 Asparagus kiusianus | reverse complement strand
AAAAAATAAAACCCAAGATATCTTCTCTCAACAAAAAGTCATGAATTAAATGAAGAACATAAGTAAGAGTCAAAAATTCCAAGCCCAGAATCAAGCCAAGTAGCTTGTAGAAGTCGGAGAAAATAAAAAAAAATCAAATATGAAAACAAAATATATTCAAGATGGTTGTCCATTAAGAAACGACAATATCTCTCAATCTGGAAGGCGGAATTTAACATATAATGTATGAAAATCGCCTATCATGACGAGACGAAGCCATCAGTGGAGGCAGATTTTTTATTGGACATTGATGCAAGCATCGATGCTAGTATCGATGGCTACAAATCAGTTACAGATCAATGGCAGATTTTTTGATGGTTTTGGATAAGGATTCAATCTAAGGGCTCTCATTCATTAATGTTTACTATAAATAGGGATAGAGAGTGAGGGGTTAGGGGTGTGAAAAATTTTGTATCTCCATTTGGAGAGGAGGGTTACTCTTAATTGAGAAGATCTTCCAAACTTGTAACTTTTTATTACAATTAATAAAAGAATTTTTTTACCACTTTAAAATTTTCTTTTCTTCTCTTTGTTGGATGATGAAGATGGAGATAGAGATCAATTTGAAGGTTTGTTTTTCTTATTTTCTCTGTTTTTCTTATTTTCTCTTTTATTTCTTTTCTTTTGCTTAGTAGTTTCGATTTACTTTTCATGCTTGTAGTATAGATTTATTTCATGTGTTTATTTTCTCACATTTAATTCTTGTAATTTATTTTGTAGCTTAGTTTTTATAATTTATTTTGTAGTTTAGATTTTATTTTCTTGCACTATTCGCCTTGAGGGTAGAACCCTCCTGGGATTAGTTTTTGCTTTTGTTTATTTTTTTTATTTTCTTTGATTTGCCTTGAGGCTAGAACCCTCTAGGGAATTACCATTTTATTTTTTTGCACTATTCACCTTGAGGCTAGAACCCTCTTGGGTTTAGTTTTTCTTCTTGTTTATTTTTATTTTCTTTGATTCGCTTTTAGGCTAGGACCCTCTAGGGAATCACCATTTTCTAAGAAGTTGATTTAATTTTAGATTACTCATATCTTTAATTGAATCCACCATCTTTAATTTCTTGAATTTTCTTTTTATACTTAATCCTCCTTTTTGATTCTTGATTTTATTCATCTTTCCTTATGAAAATCATTCATTCTTTGTCATATCCACTCTCACTTACATTTCGTGCTGATTTACACACTATCACTTCCACTCTCTCTATCTCTTCATAACCACATTCACTCATCACTCCTAATTGTCACGCACACAACATAAGAACCGATAGTAATTTCTTACAAACACCTTCCTCGTGGGATCGATAACTTTTTATACTATAACTTGATTAATTGCACACTTGCAATTTTTGGTATATGTTTATGCCGCATCAGCTATTCTAATCGGATTTTATGCCCATTAAAACTAATTAACAAATTATCCTAGCAAATAAGATATGCAACAATTATATGCAAAGATAAACAATATAAACAAAGGATAAAATAAATAAATGTAAACAATGTAGTGAACAAACTAAATAATAAGACAATGACAATATGAGCAATGAGCACAAATATAAATGAACGCCAAAGCAAACTCAAACACAATCAAATAATCACGCAGTTCGGACCTTTCGTCCTACTTATCCGCTCCCCACTCTTGGGGAGAAATCCACTATCACACCGGGTTTTTAACGTTCACCCCGAAAACATATCTTTCTCTAAACAATGTGAGAACTCAATAAAGCTCAACTCAATGTTACAAACTCACAACCCTAAATATACTATGTATGAAAATATTAAAAGCTCAATGTCGGTGTGTGTAACAAAGAGATAAATAAAAACTAAACTCGATGTAATCCTAGCTAATAGAAATTATAATCAAAACAAATAAATAGCTAAAAAAGAGTTTAAAAATTCTTCTCCGAAAAACAAGATGGAGAGATGGAGATTGAAGCTCAAACAATGAAGATGATCTCCTCCACTTGTGAAAACTTTTTCACAAATCAAACAAACACTAAAACAAACTTTAAAACTCTTAAACTCTTTTGTGAACTTGATTAAACTCTTTTTTTTGATATTTCAGAAGTTTGAGGGCAAGGGGTATATATAGGATCATAAGTCAAAGCCCAAAAACCTAAGAATTCTAAGCAAAAAGATAAAATAACGACAACATAAAAATCTAGAAAAACTAGCCGTTATGTCGTCGGTCGACTGATTAGTTGACTAATGAGCTGACCATTACAGTCCAGCAACACCTCATCAGTCGACTGATGAGCATGGTCAGTCGACTAAAACAAAACATAATTTTTTTGTTATTCCAGGCGATTTCTTTAGTCGACTGAGCACATGTATCAGTCGACCGATAACGTGTTATCAGCCTGTTATGAACAGTAAAACTGAATTTCAAAGTGCCTTTTAAAAATAGTAAATAAATTAAAAAATATAAAATTTTGGGAATGATTGTAAACATGAAAATGAACATGTTACAAAACCTTATTTTCAAAAAGCACCTCCTATTTGTAAAATATCATCATTTTGCCAATATGTCCAAAACTTGAAAACATGAGATACTTGAATTTTGATGTTTTGACATAAACCAAGTTTTGAAACTTTGTAAAATAATTTTATAAACTTGATAAAAAGTATAAACTACAGTTATTAAGGCTATAAACTAAAAACATAATATTTTTCTAAATACAATAGAATATGAAACATATAAAGGTGTATATGTAGATATATATTGTTTCATATCTATATGGCTAAACCAAAACATATGTGTATATATATAACTATATATATACAAAACTAAAACGTGTATATGTATATATAATTGAGCTTAAAGTATCAACACACATAATATAAAGCCTAAACTAAATTAACCAAGCTTGATAAAGCTCTTCAATAAGCACTTGGTAAACTTGCGGATGAAACTTGAACTTAGATCTTTAACTTAAATTGCTTTGCTTCATTCGATATGATCGTGAATTGCATTGTTTCATACCAACATTAGTTGTAAATTATTTGTTAAAATATCATCAAAATAAAAAGGCCAACAATCTTCCCCTTTTTTATGATGACAAACAATTTACAAAATGATATATGCATGAAAGGCAAAATGAATATAGAAATTATAATTATCATGCATATAAACAAGAAATACATACTCACAATATGTCTCCCTCTTTGAAAACATCAAAAAGGGGAAAAACAAAAGAATGAAGAGAGCGAAAGCTCCCCCTACAAATAAGCATATGTGAGTATAAAATAAATATAGGGATTGCTCCCCTTATCAAAATGTCTTAAGGAATATATAAAATGAATGATCAAGGTAAATATATATGAGCAAGCATAGATGAAAAATATGCTAAACACCACTCACATACAAAAATACAATGAGGACACATAATGATATGTCATTATGAAAGAGATGTCTCAAAGCATTGGTTTTAAAACAAAACCTAATCAAAAAATTTATGAAATCAAAAGAAAGAAAATATGAGTGCAAAAAGTTTTCAAATGAAAACAAATCAACCAATGAAATCCTAAATCACAAGTAAATCATATGAGAATATTAAACCAATGAGGTAACAATATCAAGCTATTGAGCTTGTTTCAACCCATATAAATATTTTTAGCACCCGGTAAACAAGATTTGGGAATAAACACCCAATAAATCCGGGGGATTATATAAACACAAACCTCTCAACAAAAATCAAAACTAATAATCATGAAAACAAAAGAATTAATCAAAGAAAAATTGTTTTCATATCCAAGAAAAAAATTTTAAAACATAATTTTCAAAACCAAGAAAAAGAAAAAGAAAAACACTAAAATTCTTGGTTTAAAAATCAAATATGTTTTGGTACCCAATTACTCTTGGTACCTAAGAGTCTAGGGACATAACCTCTATCATGAAAGCTCAATGCCCTAAGGTTATGAACCCTTTTCTGCACATGTGGTGCACTAATACAGTCATAATAATAATCTCGTAAACGACCCTTCCGATTGCAATATGTTCAATGAAAGAGATCCATTTATTTTTGTGGACCATTAACTCATGCACGGGAAACATTTGAAACATTTGCAAACATGGATGGTCTTTTTAAATTATTTTGCAAATGTGAAACTCTCTTTAAATCAAAACAAAATTTGGCCAAATGACCAAATCTACCACAAAAATCACATTTAAACACATTAGCATGCTTATGATGAACTTGATGAGTATGAGCATGTGAATATGATCCACGATGGCTATACGACTAATGCTTCCAAAAATGCGCTGCTTCTGCCAAGCCCTGGCCTAAAGTCAAACTGACTAAGTGTGCGAAGATCTTAATACAACGAGCACCTCAAAGCTATAAGCTAGTGATGACGCTTCCTGGTCAAAGCGTCCGCTACAGTATTCACATTCCACGGATGATACTGAAGAGCGAACTCATAATCCTTGATGAACTCGACCCATCGTCGCTGTCTCTGGTTGAGTTCCTTCTGAGAGAAGATATATTTCAGACTCTGATGATCAGTGAATAACTCGAACTGAACCCCATAAAGATAATGTCTTCATGTGCTAAGTGCGAAGACCACCGCTACCAATTTCAAATCATGTGTGGGATAATTCTTCTCATGAGTCATCAACTGCAGCGAGATGAAAGCAACCACTCTCTTAGTCTACATCAAAACGCCTCCTAGTCCCGATAATGATGCATCCATGTAGACAACAAAAGTCTTGTCGCTACTCGGAATAATCAACACTAGTGCGGTAGTTAACTTGGCTTTCAAAGTCTCAAAGGCTTTTTGACACTCTGGCCCCCGAACAAACTGAACGCCCTTCTTCATGAGGCGTGTAAGCGTAGGCGTCAAAAATTTCCTATTGGTTCCTGCACACAGCTCAAAATAAAGAGAAGGCGATGAACATCATCACCTAAGACAAACAAGATTATCTGGTGCCGTAAGAGAGCTAACGAGCATACGAAGCAAGTCAATAAAGCGTACGAGTCAACGAAACGACGAATTATGCAAAATAGCGAAACAAGGCCAAACCGAAAAAGTCCCTACCGGCCGAGTCGCATCAAAACGCCTTGGCCAAGGCTAGGTGGCTCGGCTAAGGCCTAGCCATCTTCAAGTGGCTCGCACATTTTCAAGCCACCATAGGATGGCTCGCGCCCAAAATTGCTGAAAACACATTTTTGATAGTTATCTCGGGATTCTTTTATTCCAGAGCCTCCCTAACTACTTTGATACTATCCCTAAATATGGTTAAGCGGTTATTAACTGAGGATAAGGTCAAATCATCAGTTCTTATCCTAAAATGTTGCATCTGAAGCTTATAAATACAAGTCTAGGGTCCTATACGCAGAGGATCTGAAATTTAGGCGAGGTGATGTCACTGTGAATAGTGTGTTAGACCGTAGGGGGGTGATTAGGGTCTTATGCTAATCTAATCCGATTTTATACTAATTAAAATTAATTAATAAGTTATCCTAGCAAGTGTGAAATACAACAATATTTATGAGCTAGGTTAAGCAATATGAACAATGAGATATATCCTATATGATAGAAATATATGTAAGGATATATAAACAACACAAGGGTAAATGATCTAAACAAGATAGTGGATGAAATAAATGAGCAATACACAAATGGTAATATAAGATAAATGCAAAAACAAATATGCCAAAGACAAACTCAAACAAGCAATATGATCATGGAGTTTGGACCTTCCGTCCTACGTCTTCGCTCCCCACTCCCGGGGAGAAATCCACTATCACGACTGGGTTTTCTACGCTCACCCGAATAACGTTTACACCTCACAGTGTCGGTTTTCAACGCTCACCGATCAACGTCACTCCTCACACTCGGTTTTCTAGATCACCGAAAACTTCACAACACACTCGGTTTTCTAGCTCACCGAAAACCTTACAATACTCATAATGTAACAAATATAAATTTGTTCTTTATAATAGATAAGAACTCAATTAAGCACAACTCAATGTTATAATCTCTCACAACCCTAATATACTATGTATGAAAATACAATAAGCTCAAAGTGGGTGTGTGTAACAATAAGTGAAATCAAATCTAAATTCAATATAAAACTAGCTTTAATTGAAATAATAATTAACAAATAATTGATAAGTAAAAGCTAGAGTAGAGTTTAGAAAACTTCTCAATAGATGACAAGATGGAGAGATGGAGATTGAAGCCCAAACAAGAAGATAATCTCCTCCACTTGTGAAAACCAAAATAGCTTTAAACCAAACCCTTAAACAAGCTTAAAACAAGCTTAAACTCTTTTTCAAAATTCTTTAAAACATTTCTTGTGTATATGTAAAAACTGAGGTAAGGGGGTATTTATATGAAACCCCAAAGGTAAGAGAAAGCCAAGAAAAAGACCCAAAAGAAAACACTCTGTAACGGCTCTAAAAATATCCGTTGGAACTACGGCGGTCAACTGAGGAAATTCACAGTCGACCACGAACAAGGTCAGAAACGGAGGAGTTTTCCAAAGAGTTCGTCGGTCGACCGCACTGTAGCGCGGTCGACCTTTGGTATTGTACCACTATATATCCAGCTCTGTAAAATCAATTAAAAATAGTAAATCAACTCCAAAAATTATGAAATTTTGAGGGAAGGTTCTAGACATGTATAAGAACATGTTAGAGAAAGAATTTCTGGTAAAACATTTCCCAGTTGAGAGAAATAAATATTTGAACACAGAAATATAGTTTCTAAAAATCTGCTGATATACACGATTTTGTAAAATCAATTGGGCATAGTAAATCAACTCCAAAAATAGTAAAATTTTGAAAAAAGTTTCTAAACACATAGATAAACATGTCAAAGAAAAAATTTCTTGAATATCACTTCCCATTTATGAAAACTCATCTGTTTTGTAAAACATGCACGAACATGTGCACGAACAAAAACATGATTTTGTAAATTCCATTAAACATAACAAATCAATTCCAAACTTGATGAAACTTTGCAAAATATTTATAAACATAAAAAAAACATATTTCAAAAATAAATTTTTAATTTTCATTTCTCAATTGTGAAAACTCATTATTTTGTAAAAACATATATGAATATGAATTTGTTAAGAACTTGTTTTTGACAAAAAGAGTTTAAACGCATATTGAAACTTTATGAAATGTCTTAATAAACTTATAACACATGAATATAAAGTAAACATGGTCAATAAAATAATATCATAAAGTTTTCTCAAAATATCTCATTTTGTGAGAAAATCCAATATTGTGTGTGTATATGATATTGAGCTTAGAGTATTAAACACACATAATATAAACCTATACTAAATATACCCAAGCTTGATGAAGGTCTTCAATGAGCATGACCTGGTAAACTTTGTGGAAGAAGCTTGTAATTGAATCTTTAACTGAATTGACGTTGCTTCACTCCATAATTCCGCCAACCTCCATTTGATATGATCGTTAAGGCTCGATTCCATCCATCCTCCAACTATGTTGTTTGTCTATAATAAATAAAAAAACCTAAATACTAGACAAACAATATTAGTGGTAAATTGTTTGTTAAACATATTCAAAACAAGAAGGCCAACATAGTGAATCATGAATTTTAGAGAGGCTAGCAGATATTGGCGAAGTTCTTCAGCATAAAGAGGGAGAGTTCATAAGATCTGAGGCTCATTCCCCTTTCCTCTAGATCAAACTTGGTTTTGATCACAAGAAGAGTCATAATCTCACTTGGTTGAGATTATCACTTCTGCAATTATTTCATTTGTGAAGTAAGACCATTGAATTTTTGTTCTATCAATCAGATATGATCTGTGGTGGTCCACAGACTAATGCGTCCCCAGTATAGAAAAATATTCCGTACAAGCAATGGGTGATAAACGTCCTCTGTGTGTGTTTCTAGAGAGTTGTATCTTTTCTTATTTTCATTGCGTAAGAAATTCTTATAAAGGGACTAATTTTACTTTGAGTTTGTAATCGATAAACGTGTAATGGATTTGATAAATAAACTAACTTTTGACGCAAATACGCTGGCGACCATAGTGAGAGCCAACAATCTCGCTGCCGAGGCTATCGTATCGCAACCAAGGATCAAGATCCTGGTTGATGTAGAGGTCGCATACGAGTTCGACCAGGCCAAGTTTGAGGAATTCCTCTCCTCATATTCTTCAAGTGCTTCCTCGTCTCGCAAGTACAGGAAGATATCGGCATCAAAGAAGGCTCGGGGTGACTCTCGCCTAATTATTGTTGAGACTTCCTCTCGCAACGCTCCTCCAACATCTAAGGAAGCTGAAATTTTAAATCACAATGACTCCTCTTCAGTCCAGAAGTTGTTTAACAAAGGCACGCCAATTTTGACAAAAGAGGGCTCTTCAGAGGCAACGCCAATATCTTGCACGTTAGCTTGCCAAGGCCTTAGAGCCAGTTGACGGGATCCGTTATCACACGGATCTGGAGTTCAAAGAGAGCCAAGCGCCTCAATAGCAAGCAAATGGCCCCTCCTCCAAGCCATCGGCTAGTGAATGGGTCCGTATCAAAAGAACTGATTCAACTCTCGAGAAGTACATCCAAAAGCTCCATGTGCGTGCCTTAGCACGAAAGGTGCAAGACACGAAGGAGGACAAGGTGGCAAAAAAACTACTAAAACCACGCCAAGAATAGAGGCTAAAATCCAAAACAACGACTTGGACAAGTGCCGAGACACCCAAAATTGCGAGCCATCCAAGCATGGCTCGGCCAGGGCTAGGCCAACCAATATTGGCTCAGCCCTCGGCCATGGTTGAGCCACCTCAAGCTGGCCCACGCCATGGCAGAGCCAGATCAGCCTAGCCGACACTTGCCTCGCCTCCCTAAGCTTACCTCGCCTCCCGCAGCCATTTCTATTCAAGTTGATCCAAAGCCTTTGGTGAAGTCCCACAGTAGCGTGGATCTTTCCCGATTCAAGAAGAAGATCATGGATTGCCTTGGTCCTTTGCACGGGGATCGAGGCAAATTTTTTGGTTAGAGAATGCTTTGGCCCAGTGAATGAACCTCAAAAAATTCACCGGACTGGGGGTCATACACGACCTCCCAACAAGACCATTCCTATAACCGCCCGCTTGGGGGTGCGTGCAGAAGACTAGGAGCCCTTTAAGGTTGCACCCTCATGAGAGCGTGGTCCCAAACGTGTGACTCCTATGACCGCCAACAAGGTGTTACCAATTTAGAAGAAAATGTGACTGTCGAACGACAACGTTATGCCTAGAGACTCAAACCAACAGCTGATAGATTTCTCTGACTACAACGTTGATGAGTTGTACTATCGGGCTAGAGGTATGAATAAATCATGAAAGAGAAGTTCCCTAGATTTAGACTCTCACTGTCCTTGTGAGAGGTTAATTAGGGTAGTATTATCAAAGTGTAGCTATCCCAAGACTGCTCACTGAGGGTCTCGTTATTTGAAAGAATCTCCACCGAAGTGTCCAAATCTAAATCAAGATGCTTCTACAAGAAGAAATGTGTCGGTCATGATAACGAGCTTTCAGAAGTTACTATCAATGTGGCCGATAAAGGAAAATTGACAAGGCATTACAGCCTTGACTCTTTCTCGGAGGCATCTCAGCGCATCGCTTGGTTACGGTCATGAACTAGACCACCTAGACCAGATAGAGGACACTCCTCGGAGGATGAAACGTTAGACACCAACTCCGTGATCGCTTTCGATAATACAGTGTCTAGCACATGACAATCTCATGAGGCATTCATGATCAACGCTAAACAAATGGTGAAAATCCTCGAAGACGCTCTGGCCAAGCAAAAATAGAATTTCAAATTCCAAATGGAAATGACTGTGCAACGGATAAGGGAATTGCATGATCAACAGATTCAAGCTTTATCAAATCAGATTGGTAAATTTAGCTATCACAATGCTACTAAGTAAGTAGATAGCAATTTAGACGTGGATGAAAATCTCAACACTGATACCCCTCTTATTGACCAAAATGTTGGGGGTGGTCCCACCAAGGATGACAACGCTAGGGGTGGTCCAGTTGTTCCTCCCCGAAATCGTCCGAAGGAAAATGCGAGTGAGGACGAGAAAATGAAAGACCTGGAGAGCAAGATCAACGCACTAACGTACGTTTAAGAGGTAAATAAGACTGATATTCCATGTCCCTACCTAAGGAAGTGGGAGTCAATCCCGTATCTGGTGAAGTTCAATCTAATTAACTTCATGCCGTTCGACGGAAAGGGCTCACCCACTCAACACTTAATTTTCTTCATGTCCCACCTGGGTGTGATCTCCGACAATGAACATTTGATGGTCAGGTTATTCGTTAGCACCCTTTGCAGGGCCGCCTTCGATTGGTATCGCCGTCTCAAGCTAGGAAGTATCAATAGCTGGAACAACATGGAAAGCTTGTTCCTCAACAACTTCTTTGATGATGACACTGAAGTGTCAATACGAGAAGAAAAAGGACGAGGAGTCAGTTGATAGCTTTGTTTAACGCTTCTACAACAAGGCAATGAATTATAGGGATCCTGTCACAGAAGAATTCATATTGTAGACATGCCACAACAATCTCTCCATCGATATGCTGGAAGCCGTGGGGGTTGTGCCATCCACAACATGAAAAGAATTAAAACTGCACAGGAAACATGCTGAACACTTTCTCAAAAGGAAAAACCTTGAAAGAGGCCAACCAACAACTAACCCTCCGAACTCGAATTTTTCTTCTTGTGGTAAGGGTAAGGCACCTGCAGCGGCTGTTAACGCTAATCGAACATCATAATAAGAACCTCTGAAGTAGCAAAGGACTCCGAATCCGAGACTCTAAAAAGAGTACTCCTTCAAGGATGAAGATGTTCTAACTATCTTCAAATACCTCCTTGAAAATAACAAAATGAAGCTGTCACCTATTACGAATCAGGAGGAAGTTAACAACACTTTGGATCTGAAGTATTGTGCATATCACAGGAGGGTTCATCACTCCACCAAGGCTTGTAGTACTCTCAGAAACAACATTCAACCCTTAGTTGATGCTAGCATCATAAAGCCGAAATAAGCCAAATGAGAACCCTACAATTTGACAGGTATATGAGGTTAAACTGCTTCCTGATATAACTGATAGTGGGTCTACCAAAATTCTTTCGGCTGAGTCCATTTAGACTCTCACTGTGTTTGTGCACTTAACACTCCTAATGTTAAAGTCCTAACACGGTATTTAAAAGTTCAAGCTGCTGATCCATGGTAATTATCAAACTCCTTCGTGTCAAGTCCTAGCCACTTGACACCAAAAACCCTACTCGGTGATTTGTACGAGTAAACATTCTCAGTGTTATTTGTATCTTTACTCAAACTATTTCTTGGTCAAACCTTCCTATTGTTAGGACCAAAGCCAAAATCCCATCTCGATTCCTTAAATGAACGAGAGGTTCACTTTCAAATCAGAATTCCCTCGATAAACGAAAGGCCTCCACCTAAATCGAGTGATCAAACCTTCCTACAGTTAAGGTCATCTCAAACCTCCCACTTGGTCAATTCCTATAGTTAGGGCCAAAACTGGAGTTCCCTCTCGATAAACAAGAAATTCACCTTCAGATTGGATAATCAAACCTTTCGACAGTTAGGGTTATCCGAATTTTTTTTTAATTTTTTGAAGTGGAGATCCCACTTTGAGTTTCTTTTGCACCTGGAGATAGAATATAAAATTTTTTCTCTCTAATATCAGATTCGTCTTTGCCCCAAGAGAAGACACTACCTTCCAACACCAAAATCCATACCTTACGCACATGGGGGACTTTATCTTGATCTCTAAATAGAGCTAAGTCTACATCTAACACATACTGCAGGGTGGTTCTTCCCCGCAAAAATGACCAAGTCCACGTATTCAATACCGTAGGACCAAAAATCCATACCTTTCATGCATGAGAAATTTTATCCCAAACCCTAAGTAGCGATAAGTTAGCACCTAACACGCATTGCCGATTAGTCTTTTACCGTAAAAAGGACAAAAGCTCACATATTCAACATCGTGGTGGCCATTATTAATAACGCTAAAAACTGTGTATTATACACACGGGGAATTTTATCTCGAATCCTAAGTAGAGATAAGTCAACGTCTAACACGCATTGCTGGTAACCTTTTTTCGTGAAAAGAACACTAGGATTCACATATGGGGGATGTTATCTCAATCCATGAATAGAGATAAGTCTACGTCTAACACGCGTTGTCGGATAGTCTATTCCCGCAAAAAATGACGAAGTCTATGTATTCAATAACATAGCATCAAGTCTAAGAGAGTTTATTCTTTTAGCATAACGACAACTACGGAATGGACTTAAACAATCCGCATGCTAGCCCGACTTAAACGGTAGTCGGTAAAGGCTCGTCAAACCCGTTTATGGCTGAGGTTTTGTCAAAAACTCTATAAGTATTATGGTTATTTATTCTAAACATAATGAGTAATCGTAATAAGGTTCAAAAGTCACTGACGCACCAACTTCACCAGTCGGTCTCGTGATTCGAACTCTCAGGAGTATACAAGTATAAGCTGGTCCTCCTCGCTCTAACAGTTTAAGAGCTTAAACTGTGTAGACTCTAGTTAACGTATGAGTATAAATTGTGTTCACACCTGTCAACACGTTACGACGAAGGTCAAACGCCGGTCTACATGTTGCAATGAAGGTCAACTCGGGTCAACCCGTTGCCATGAAGGTCAGCACTAATAAACGCAATGATAATTTTGCCGAAATATGGCTCAGATCAATTCCAGGTCAAAGGATAATCCCCAGGGAGATCAATCGCGAGTCAGATATAAACTCCCGATGAAGATGATTAGTTCAACATTGATTCAACGACACGAGCTAATTTAGATATCAACACGCTAGGCTCAGTTTAAGATTTCGACAATAGTCAGACAATAAACGCAGCACCAGAAGAATTATGGCTATTCAAAAAATATTGAATAGACTGAAAGTTGAAGAAGTCAATGAATTGAAGATTGGGCGTATCATATCCAAAGTATTCTAGGCTCCTCTATAAAAGAATGAGATTGAAATACTTTGGAGGGGGTATCTGTAGATATCAAAAATTACCTATAGGTTCCCGCACACAGCTCAAAATAAAGAGAAGGTGATGAAAGCCATTACCTGAGTCAAATGAGATTATCTGATGGTGTAAGAGAGCTAACTAGTACACGAAGCAATTCAATAAAGCATACGAGTCAACGAAACGACGAAATACGTAAAACGGTGGAACAAGAGTAAACCAGAAAAGCCCCTGGCGGTTGAGTCACATCAAAATGACTCGGCCAAGGCTGAGCCATCATAAGGTGGCTCGCACTGTTCTGAGCCACCATAGGGTGGTTCGCACACAGAAATGCCAAAAATGTGTTTTTCGATAGTTTTCTCAGGATTGTTTTGCTCTAGAGCCTCCCTAACTGATTTGATACTATCCCTAAATGTGGTTAGATGTTTATTAACTAAGGATAAGGTCAAATTATTAGTTCCTATCCTAAAATGCTGCATCCGAAACCTATAAATACAAGCCTAGGGTCCTATACGCAGGGGATCTAAAATTTAGGCGAGGTATTGTCCCTGTGAAGAGTGAATCACAAATTTTAGAGAGGCTAGCAGATCTTGGCAAAGTTCTTCTACATAAAAAGGGAGAGTTTGAGAGATCTAAGGTCCATTCCCCTTTCCTCCTGATCAAACTTGGTTTTGCTCTCGAGAAAAGTCATAATCTCACTTGGTTGAGATTATTACTTCTGCGGTTGTTTCCTTTATGAAGCAAGAGCATTGAATTTTCATTTTGTTAATCGGATCTAATCTGAAGTGGTCCATAGACTAACGTGTCCCTGGTACAAGCAAAGATCCCACGCAAGCAGCGGGTGATAAATGTCCTCTACGTGTGTTTCTAGAGAGTTGATTCTTTTCTTATTTTTCTTGTATAAGAAAGTCTTATAAAAAGATTAATTTTACTTTGAATCTATAATTAAAACACATGTAATGGATTTAATAAATAAACCAACTTTCGACGCAAATAGTAAGTGGAGTCGCAATTTTGGAAAATCCTAAATGAATTTCCTAAAGTAGTCGGCAAGCCTCAAAAAGCTCTGAATCTCTGTAACTATCTTCGATGGCTCCCAATCAAGAACTACCTTAACTTTAGCTAGATTGACTGCAATGCCCTCCTTGCTAATGACATGGCCCAAAAATCATACATCGGATAGACAAAACTCGTATTTGCTAAACTTGACATACAACTAGTGCTCCCGTAAAGTCTGCAATGTAAAACAAAGATGCTGCTCATTCTCAGCCTTCGATCTTAAGTAGATCAAAATGTCGTTAATAAAAACAATCATGAACATGTCCAAGTATGGATGGAAAACCTGGTTCATTAAATCCATGAATATGGAGGATGCATTAATTAGCCCAAATGGCATGACAAGGAACTCAAAAGATTCATACCGAGTCAAGAATACGGTCTTGGGAATATCCATCTCCCGTACACACAACTGGTGATAGCCAGAACGAAGATCAATCTTTAAGTAATATTGCACTCCCTGTAACTGGTTGAATAAGTTATTAATCCTCGGTAGTGGATACCTATTTCGGATGGTGACCTTATTCAACTTACGATAATCAATACACAAACACAAACTACCATCATTCTTCTTGACGAAGAGCACTGGTGGTTTGCACGGAGAATGACTCTGGCGAATAAAACCCTGGGCAATGAGCTCCTCTAACTGATTCTGTAGCTCTCTCATCTTAGCAGGTTCCATACGATAAGGTGCACGAGAGATTGGTTTTGTGCCTAGCTGAAACTCGATGCAGAACTCAACTTCTCTCACTGGAGATAATTCAGATATGTCCTAAAAGACATCCTGATACTCTGAGATGACTTTGGTCTCATACAAAATAGTATCTTGATCTCGTAACAACACCTCCTCGATGTATGCCAGGATTGACTCCGCAAACTGGTTACCATGTGAGGTCGCTACAACCAATTCAGCCCCATTGGACGCTCACAAACAAACTATTTTAGCGAAATAGTCGATAATAACATGGTAGAAAGATAAAATCAACAACGAACTCAGACTCGTCTAAGCTGATGACACATATCCTATAAATGCTCTCTAGAAGCGACACATCATCTAGAGAGGTAGAAACTAACAAAGGAATGTCTAGAGGTTGTGCAACTAGCTGGAGTCTAACCATGAGATGAAAGAATGTGAAGCTCATGAACCAAAAAGAATATGAGCTGGGAAGGAGTTCACTAGGAACGTATCTTCTACCACGGCCCCACTCGCACCATGATCACGCGGTATGACTACATACACTCTGCCTGGAGCTACGATCTTATGCACTAAAGGATCAGGGCTATACGAAACTATATGTCCCTGCGAAATCTCCTGATTACCTCACAACTGTCCCTCTATCCTCGAAACTACTGGCAGTACCACTACTGCTGCTGGGGCGCCAAAACACAAATCTGCACTGCTATGACACCCTCTGAAATCTACGTTGCTACAATGCCTTCTGATCCTGATACGGCCCCTTCTTGTGAGGGCCTTGCTGCTGCTATTGAAAACCATTGCCCTGTTGTTGTTGAAAACCCTTGCCCTGCTGCTGGGGTCCTCCGGGTCCTAAAAATGGTCTCTT
The DNA here is from genome assembly GCA_022839385.1 of Asparagus kiusianus. NCBI lineage: Eukaryota > Viridiplantae > Streptophyta > Magnoliopsida > Asparagales > Asparagaceae > Asparagus > Asparagus kiusianus. Next base: position 735,102 of record BQKN01065642.1, on the reverse strand, counting down.
GTACTTGCCTTTATCTCCGGTTTTTCGCACTCTACAATTTCCTTCCTTGTTCTTCTAAAACATGGTAGTCTCGATCTCCTGTGAAATGACAGCATCAGCTACCTCCTGTACTGAGTGAAATCGTTGAGACATAAGGTAGAGATGTAAGCTGGGGTGAAGTCCTATCAAAAATATCTGATCATGGTTCTCCCCTGTCTGTCACATGCCCTTAAATTAGAGTAGACCCACAAACTTGCTTTCATAATCAGCTACAGACATGTCTCCTTGCTCCAATCGGGCTAACTCTAATTTTTTCTCGACCTTTGCCGCTAATGATACATACTGATCTTCAAAAAAGTAGATGAAATCCTCCCAGCTAAGTGCCATCCACTACTTCGGTGTGAACTGAAGTCTGTACCAGCCTCCATCGTTGCCCTTAAGGCTAAATGCTGCTAACCTCTACTTCTGAACTGGATCGATATTGAGCATATCTAAAATGTTCCCCACATCTTCCTTCCACTTATGCAACGTAAGTGAATCCGATGTACCATAAAATTTTGGTACCCTCAGCTTTTGATATCTCTCCAACAACAGAGCTAAGCCTTCTACTCTGTGGCTCTATCCATAACTGGTGGTGATGGTGTAGCTATCGGTGTATCTACTGATGTTGCCTCTTCAATAGGCATAGTTGGGGGAATCTGGTTGGCTATTTATTCCTTGAGTGCTGCTAGTCTAGCCGTAATCGGTGCTATGAGGTCAACCAAATACTGTGGAGTCTGCTACAGCTTGGGCTCTGGTTCAGCTTGCCTAGATCCCTAAGTACGGGTTCCTCTACGACCACGTCCTCGACCCGACATCTATAAATTTTAGGATAAGAGCTTATAAGACACAGTAAATAAGACCTCAAGCAAAAATAACATAACATATAACAATAGAAAAGCATATCACATAGTATCCTCAAAGTACTTTATACTCAAAGTAAGGTAATCATAAAAAATTCTTGAAAATTTTGAGTTACGTGAATAACGGCCTCACTCCATCTAGGAATTTCTAACGGACTCTATATATGAACCCTAGGAAACTCTATCCTAGCTCGACGACTCGATACAGAATGTCCTAAGAATGCTGGAACTAGAGATACTGACTGTGACGCCCATGGTTTCACACAATGCTTCAATCCAAGATGAACCCAAAGATGTCAAATCTATCATACACCCACACTATGTAAAAATACGTTTCACCATCACAGTAATTTATCTCTAGTAGAATCAAACAAAAAAGTGTAGGTACAAGCAGATAAAATAAAGGTAATAATGCAAAGAATATGAAATAGATATTAGATGTCCAAAATAAACATTATCATGTTCAAACTAAATAAAAATGAGTACAATTGATAAACTGAAATAAGAGTGAAATATCTCAATATAAAAGAGTCAACTGATATAATACTAAGGGACTCAGCCTTCCAAAATGAAATACAACTCTATCTGAAAACTAAACACATAAATGTCTACTATGGAGCATAATTCTAACTACTAATAAATGATGGCGAGCAAAACTGAATATTCGTCAACCTACGACTCTCTGGACGCTTGGCTCATTGCTTGAAAAAGATGGAAACAACGAGCGTCAAAGCGCTAACGAGAACATCTCCACTACCCTAAGGGGGAGGAGGTTTAGATGAATAAAAATACAAGTTAGTACATATAGATATATAAATCATCTATCCTAAACTATAAGGAAATTGAGATTTGGAAATACACAACACGAGAATGAGTACGTCAAGCAAAATAATCCAAACAAGAAAACCCTCAAGTATATACTCATGTATCTCAAATTGTGGAACCCTAAATATCAACTCTAAATCCTACGAATAAAATAAAAGACAAGAAAGTATAATACTGAACCTCATCTAAAACAAATTGTGTCATAATACCTCTCACTACTCCCGAGTAGTTGGCGTAGAACTAATAATCAAATTCTGGTCAAAAATATCATCTGGAATGTATCGGATAAAATATAACACTGTCTCATACACTACTCTCTAAGTAGGTAACACGGAAGCCAAAACACAAATCTGTACAACCTTCTAAAATTAAAAATGGTGTGGAGTATAGGCGCTCACAATAAACTATGGCTCCGTGTAATATCTTGCAGATCACTATCTTACTCGAATACCTTGCAGAGAATAAGCATATCAGCCTAACCCATAAACAATGATATCTCGAACACCCTACGGAGAATAGGCATATCGGCCAAACCCGAAAACCATGATGCATAACAGAGTGTAGTCTACTGCGGTCTCATTGCAGTATACCAAGTAACGCACTCTGAGTGTAGTTCATCCGTAGTCTCATTGTGGGATACAAACTAACCCCACTCAAATATCCACAACTATCATAAACCGAAACAAACTCAAAATAATAGATTACGCACCTCTAATAGCTCATGCATGCTCAAAACAATTGCGTGTACACCCTCACAGTCACGCACGTGTGTTGACGCATGCCTTGTGCTTCGTAGTTGCGATCAAACATGCATGAACAAACAATGTATGCAAAACATCTCAAATCAGTCGACTGATCTTATGGATTGGTCGATCAGTCGATGACGTGCACGAACGTAGACAAAGTTCTAGCCCTGCTCGTTCGACCGATGCCCATGGTTAGTCAACTGACTATAGTATAGTCTAGTGATGAACAATGCATTCAGGTTCTCTACAACTCGTCAAAAATCAATCTTTTTTCAAATAAAACTCATGTATTAAAACTCAATTAACGTAATTGTAGTCCACTTTGCTACATGAAAGCACTAATATAAACATTTGAGGAAATCTTGCAACCCTAGCATGCATATAATTATTAAACCATCATGAAAACAAATAATTTTAACAAAATCTCATGCTATATTATCTTCAAAACTTAAATCCAAATCAAGGAATCCATTTATTAACTTTTTGAAACAGAATGATCGAGTCTTTATATCATACATTTTAAAAGGTGATCTTTATACATAAACTAGGTTTTGAAAATTTAATAAAACTAAGTAAAACCAAGAAAATTAGGGGATGAGATTGGAGGAGATGAAACTCGCCTCAACATTCGTGCTGAACTCCCACGCACACGAGAGACATGATCCTCCTTTACCAAACACCACAGATCTCACCCTCCTCTTAATTTTTTGCTTCTCAAAGTTCTCAAAACTCACAAAATAAATTCTAGGGTTTTTGAGGGGAGAGCGTGGCTGTTGTTCACGTGAAATATGATAAAAAAGGGAAATTTCAAATGTATATACTCATATATATACAAACAAACCCGAACTAAAACAAATCCTGACCCGAAATAGATTCCTCCCCGAAACTGGGTAGTTATCGGTCGATTGATCAACTCGATCGGTCGACCGACCCGAGGCAAGTTTAGTCGATAGGTTTTTCATTTGTTGCGCATGTTTACGCTGATATATATACATATATGTACTTAATCGGTCTCAAATCAATTTCTATCGTACTTATTTATCCCAAAATGTTACCAATCATAATTAAACTCATTTATTATTATTTTTCATAATATTTGAAAATTTACAGGGTTTTACAATAGGAGATGTTGGCAGCTTGAAGAACAACATTGCCAAAAGATTCTTATTGTGGCAAGATCCTTAGTTGGCTCAGATCTTCTCCAATCTTATCCTCTCAACCTCTAAAAGCTTTATCACCCTTAGAGCATCCTTCTTGATCTTCTACCACAAAGGACAAGCCATAATAGGATGAACACCAAAAATAAAGAGAAATCTCCCTGCATTCTCATTTGTATCAGTATTATTACAAACCAAATGTTAACCATCCATCGTGTGCAAATAAATAAAAGTGGCTCTCTCTCTTACTAGCCTTAGGAGTGGCCCAAAATCCCCATTGACGACTATATGTGGCCTGATGGTAGATGACAAGGAAGCTGGTGTGAAGAGTAATTGAGTTCGACTTCAGTTGCACAAGCAAGATCCCCAAGAAATCAAACACTCGCCGGAGAAATAAGTAAGTGGTAATCGAAGCCTATAATCCAAATGGGTGGTGTACACCGTTGTTAGATCACCGTTGTGATGGTAAATAGTCTGATCTCTTAGTGGAGCCGACAGAGTAAACCCCCCATATATATCATAATCCTTGGCGATCTGCTCGAGATGAGGCTGTGTCACCATCTACGTGAATATTTTCATCAGGTCAATCCTAGCCTTGTTACTTGAGATCAAAGATTGAGAACTAGAAACCATCAAAACAATCAGAGAATATGATTAGAGAGGTTGGTTAAGCGATCATTTAGAGGATGAAGAGAGAAATCCTCGCCGATGAAGTGCAAATAGGTTTAGGTTTTGTAATGTGAAAAATAAGAAAAACAATATATATATATATATATATATTGACACATGGCACGATCTGAATTGTTGGCTCGATAACCTAAAAGATGGCTGATAATTTAAATTGAAAGCGATGCTTCGTCGATCAAGGCATCCACCCAATAACCAAGGCGCCACCTTTGTCAAAACTGCTGGAAGATCTCTATTGATGTTATCCTGTCACATCGCAATAATCATCCAAAAAAGATGACCCGAATCTCTTATAAGATAAAGAAATAAAATCATTATATTTCTCTCGAACTTGGCTTCCTAAGTCCGAGTGAAAGGGATTAGTGTTGTGCCCTACAAATTACTAAGTATAATGGACCCCCTTAAGGTTGTCACATGTCATGTTTAACTAGCCTACCTTCCTAAATCTAAGAACCCAACCACGTATGCACATAGTCGACCTATTTTCAGAGGTGCAGATCTGAGATGAAATGCAACTTTATGTTGGTCTCTCGATCCGGGCCTGAGAAGAACTTCAGCTTGGGATCTACTTAAGGAGTCGGGAATTTTGAGATGAATGGCATCTTTCACTTGACTTCGCTGTGAATGTCTCGAATGACAAATTGACCTATTAGATTCATCATGCTTAGCCAAATAGCTCAATCCCCATCGCGTTTAATGCATGACCAGTGCCATTATAGCTCCCCTGTCGAAGTCATAATGACTCCTCAAACGACACCAACATTTCAGCCATCCTATCGCCATCATATTAAACATAAGGATGACTTCTTTGCTTTATGACCGACACATGTAAAACATCATCTTGTCAACCGCCCATACCAACATGGTCAAATTACCAAAATGTCCTCCACTGCTTCCTATAAATAATGGTGACTTCTTTTGCATGAATGTACAAGAAAAATTGGCTATAGAACACTCTAAAACTAAATTTGGTAATTTGACCATCTAATTAGTAACTGATTTGAGAGTCGGAGGATCCATCAAAGATCCCAACTCTAATTCTCTAATTGTACTACTGTGTGCAAGAATTTATGTTCGCGGTCATAATCAACCATTAAAGAAATAAGGGACCCTAAAATCCTCTAAAATCGTCATTATTCTCCTAATTAACTGATTTACATTAACAAGTGAACGCAGTAATATATTACTAAATTGTCTGAACCAGACAGATACAATAGTTTGGTGCCAATTCTTTCTATTTAGAATATAAGTAAACAACACTTTTTGGGTAATTAGAGTAAGATGTTGAAAACCTTAATGAATACATAATAAACTATTAGTGAATTGATTTAGCATGATCAAACTTTTATTTTCTGCACTTAGCCTCATAGCAGTCATCAATCACTGAACTAGGTTGCTAGTTTAAAATTTTATATCTTAAATTTAAGAGGACCATTAGGTCTCCTTTCAACAACCTTTCTATTCTAGTGAAACTCTATTCTTTATCAGCAAACCATTTTTTTAAGCAACAAAATCAAATCTTGTAACTATTATCCACGGTTAGTCATCCAGGAATTATTTAAGACATACAAACAAACAACATTGCCACCTAATTACAGTGTAATAAATAATGCATACTTAACAAATTTACATCATAAATAAAATGAACAAACTGAAAAATACAAAAAGAAATTAAAATAAAAATTAACAAACTGAGATAACTAAAACACCTTAAATGGAGACGGTGTTGGGCCTGAAGCAGCAGTCGTGAGCTTGGAGCGGCGATGGCGCAGGCCTCAAGCAGCAGCGACGGTGTTTGAACAATAACGGTGAGGCTCGAACCGATGACGGGGGCTCGACCAGTGGTGTGGGTCCTCTAATAGCAGCAGAGGCCTCGAGCAGCAGCGGAGCTTGACGACGTGGGATTTTGGTGGAGTTCGAGTAGCGGCAGGCTGCACAGAGATGAGTGGGATTAGCATCGGTGGGCAGCGGCAGGTTGAGCACCGGTGGGCAGCGGCGAGGCTGGGCAGCCGAAATGGTGTTGGTGGCAGCAATTTTTCAAAGTGAGGTGAAATTTTTTGAAATGAGGGGAAAATGCTAAAGGTTAGGGTTTCAGTGTAGCAAGCAGGACTCTTCATTGGTGACGGATTCACCGTTACCATTTCCCATTGGCGATGGCTAATATTGGCGACGTGGGCTCACCCCTCGCCAAGGTAGATAATCGCAGTATTAGCACTATCAACACCCATCGCCAATGTTAATATCGGCGATGGGTAGTTGGCCCGTCACCAATATCCTATCATCAGCAAGGGTTTTTTCACTAGTGATTTGTTGCTCTTGTCATGGGGACGCCAAGTTCTCTTTTTGGTCAATGAAAGAAATTTTTTTTTTTTCCCATTACCATGTAAGCATTGTAAGTACAATCATGATTCGCGCATCCCAGAGTAAACATAGTACATGAAAGAATCTAAATCAGAATACACAAAATGAATGCATCTACCCTGTTTGGATTCAGCTACCAGCCTTGAAGCTTAACTTGTGGAATGCTAAAAGTATAAGTAAAATTGCAAGCGCTGTTGGTCATCCAATTACCACGGATAAACTTACAGCTAATAAGAAAAGATTAGCTTATGCAAGGGTTCTTGTGGAAGTGACTATGCCTTCGCCTCTTCAGGATTGTATTACCTTAAAAGGTCCAGATGGCAAACTTTATAATCAAAAGATTTTATATGAGCTAAAGCCTAGATGGTGTAATCACTGCAAGATTGTGGGGCATGACACTCTGTACTGTAAGAGATTTCCTAGAATTCAGAGATGGATTCCTAAAGTTTCTGCAGCTCAGAATACACAAAAAAACCATATGCATGTTTCTAGTGTCAATGATATTCCCCCAAAGATAACAGTGGCTCCTACTCCCCCAAATGATCCAGTGCCTATACTTAATATATCACAAATGTCTGGTGGGAAGGATAAAGCTTCAGCTGTAAGATTGCCTGTGCATGTTTCTCAGCTTAGTGAAAAATCTGGAAAATTTCAGCAGCAGGATAAGGAAAAGGAATTATCTCCTAATTCTCATAAGTTTCAAGGACAGCAAGTGTGCTCAACTCCACAGTTTTCAGGGTTGCATAGTCTTGTGCATGGAGGACATGCACAACTTTCTAATTCTGGAGGCAATTTTCAAATCCCTCAAGCTAGCAATGCTTGGACTCAAGTTCAAAGTAATAAGCAGAGGAAAAAATATACTCCAGCAAATTCTTTCTCTCAACTTGAGTATCTTGAATTGGATCCCTCAGTAATAGATAGAGGGGTGATCTTTTTAGATGAATCTATCTTTTTGGAATGTGAGGGGTCTTAATAGACCCTCAAAACAACAAATGGTTAAGTATCATTTGTGGCAGTATCACATATCTTTTATTGCTTTACTGGAAACTAAGATCAAAGACTCATTGTTGCCAGAAAGTACAAGGAAAATTGCTAAGAATTGGAATTGGATGTCTAATGTAAGAAGTCCAGGAAAAGCCAGAATCTTGATCCTATGGAATCCTAATGTGTTGGATATACAATTGATTAGTTGTACTGATCAATGTATCACATGCACAGTGAAATCTTTTGATGGTAAACTTGATTGTGTAATATCCTCTATCTATGGTTTCAATCAGCTGCATGCAAGGAAAACATTATGGTCTGATTTAAAGTCTATACACCAAACTATTGGAAATACTCCTTGGATGTTATTTGGGGATTTTAATGCTATTACAAGCAATGAAGATAAAATTGGAGGATGTATGCTCAATGATTCTGACACAGAGGATTTCAGAGCTTTTATAATTGACTGTCAACTTGCACAATTGAAAACCACTGGGTGTTTCTTTACTTGGAACAATAAACAAGACCATGGTTCTAGGATCTGGAGCAAATTGGACAGAGTGCTTATTAATGATAACTGGATTCAATCTTATAACTCTAGTCAAGTGGAGTTTCTTGTGCCAAAAACTTCAGACCACTCTCCTGGACTTATTACTGTTAGTGAAGAAAGTTATCAAGGCAAGAAACCTTTCAAATTTTTCAGAATGTGGACAAAGTATGATGGTTTTCTCCCTACAGTATCTAATGCCTGGCAACAAAGGATCAAAGGGTGTGCTATGTTCTCAGTATGCTCAAAATTGAAAAATCTGAAAATTGCTTTGAAGGAAATTAATAGGAAATTTTTCTATAATATTAGTGAACAGGTTCATCAAGCACAGCAAGCTCTGGAAGATGTTCAAAAAGATTTACAGGTGGATCCTATGTCTTCTGATCTAATTGAACAGCAAAAGAAATGCATTTCAAAATTCAACACCTTGAAGGATTGTGAGTTATCTTTTTTCAAACAAAAGGCAAGAATTGCTTGGAGTGTTCAAGGTGACAGATGTACAGAATTTTTTCATTCTATGGTTAAAGCTAACAGGCATCACAACAGAATCATGCTTCTATATAATAATTTGGGTCAAAGACTTACTGAAGGAGATGATATTGCAAATGAATTTATATCTCATTTCAAAAATCTGATGGGGACTGCTGTGGACACTACTCCTCCTAACATCAATATTATCCACTCAGGGCCTTGTTTGGATGATTCTCAGGCCAGGGAATTAGTTAATCCAGTTACTAAAGAAGAAATCAAAAGAGTTATTTTTTCCATGCCTGAAAATAAAGCTCCAGGACCAGATGGTTACAATGTTGCCTTTTTCAAGTCTGCTTGGAGTGTGATTGGAGAGGAAGTCACTCAAGCTGTTGAGGAGTTTTTCAAAACAGGAAAACTGCTGGGTAAAGTTAACTCTACTGCCATATCACTTATTCCAAAAATTAAATGTCCTAATTCTTCTTCAGATTTTAGACCCATTTCTTGTTGTAATGTTCTATACAAATTCATATCAAAAATCCTGGCTAATAGGATTAGAACAGTTATGGGTTCTATAGTTAATAATGCTCAGAGTGCATTTGTTGAGGGCAGACAAATTTCAAACAATATTCTTCTTGCTCATGAGCTGATTAAGAATTACAGCAGAAAATCCATCTCTCCAAGAGTTATGCTTAGCATTGATATCAAAAAAGCATTTGATACTATCAGCTGGAGTTTTTTGAGGGATATGCTGCAGGGTCTTGGATTCCCAAATAAAATGGTGGACTGGATTATGACCTGTATTTCTTCACCATCTTATTCTATTTCACTCAATGGCTCTCTTCATGGGTATTTTAGAGGAAAAAGAGGTCTTAGACAGGGGGATCCCCTATCTCCATATCTGTTTATTCTGGGTATGGAATACCTCTCAAGAAGTTTGGATTTACTGAAATATGACAGACAATTTAATTTCCACCCATTATGTAGAAAGCTCAAGATAACTCATGTTATATTTGCTGATGATTTGCTATTGTTTAGCAAGGGTGATCTGATTTCAGTACAAAAACTGCAACAATGCTTACAGGAGTTCAGTTCTGCTACTGGCCTCTGTGCAAATCCAGACAAATGCCAGGTTTTCTTTGGTGGAGTAAATGAAGATACTAAAGATTCTATAAATGGTTACTTGGGATTTACTGTGGGTACTTTACCAATCAGATATTTAGGGTTGCCACTTGTTTACAAAAGACTCTCATACCTAGACTGCAATCCTCTGCTCAGTAAAATCAGTAGCCAATTTCAAACATGGACCAAGGCAAAAAACCTCTCTTATGCAGGGAAAATACAGGTCATTAAAAGTGTAATCTTAGGAGTTCAGATATATTGGACATCTTGCTATATCCTACCTGTTGGTGTGCTACAGAAAATAGATGATATGTGCAGAAATTTCCTATGGGGTAGAGAAGGTAATATTCATAAGCCTTCTTTAGTAGCTTGGGAAAAAATTTGCTGTGGAAAAAAATCTGGTGGCTTAGGCATTTTCTCTGCTCGATTATGGAACTTTGCCTCAGCTTTAAAAATCATTTGGGATATTCATATGAATAAGGAAATTCTCTGGATAAAGTGGATACATGGCAAATACTTGAAGAACAGAGATATATGGCATGTTAACTCTAAACCTGGAGATTCATGGCTTTGGAGACAATTGTTAAAATTCAGAGACAGAGCATTGGTCTTAGCTGGTGGAATTGATAATTTGAATCAAATTATGGTTTCTTGTTGCAAAAATTCAAAGGTTAAAATTTCTGCTATATATCAAGCTTTTGTTCCTCACACCCCTCCAGTTCCATGGTATAATACAGTATGGGAGAGGATGAACTACCCCAAGCACTCGATCATTGGCTGGCTTGCTGTTCAGAATAGACTTCTGACACAAGATAGGTTAATGAAGATGGGTGTCATACAATCAAACAGTTGCTGTTTGTGTTCTGGTGCAGGTCCTGAGAATAGAGATCACTTATTTTTTGGCTGTGAGTTTTCTCAGAATATATGGAATAGGATTATGAATTGGCTAAATTTCAGATGAAGGTCTTGTAGTTGAAGCTATCTATTGAACTGGTATAACAACTGTCTAAGAGGCAAGGGATTTAAGAAGAGAATCAAAAGAATGGCTTTTTCGGCAACTTTGTACAAAATTTGGGGTGAGAGGAATAACAGAATTTTCTTACTGAAATCCAAGGGGATTGAGCAGCTGGTAAAAGAGATCAAGGTGGACATTTTGATCATTGCTCTCAATGGTTCTACAAAACCTGAAGATAGAGAATGGATTATCTCACTGTAGTTTTTTGTATCTTTGAGCGATATTAGCCCTAGTGAGCTGTATCTAGTTTTTCTCTCTTTTTGTGAGAATCAGGTTGTATATAACTTTCATATTTGGTTTGAATGAATAAAAATTTTTCATTGACAAAAAAAAAAGAATCTAAATCAGAAAAAAGAATGGCATAAAGCCATTAAATACAAGAAGTTTGTCTTTTAACCCGAAGATTTACCTCCTACTTGTTTAAAAACCCACACACTTTTATATACCCCCATAAACTCATAATTCCTTACCCATTTATTTTTAAAGGCAAAAGTACTAAATTGGTATAGTTTGTTTACCCTTAGTGACAGTTTGGTATATATTTTTTTTGTGCGACATATTGGTATATTATTTTATTCTCCAGCGACAAATGGACCTCAAAGACCCAAACTTTCGGTGAAACTTCTAACATGACGCCTGACGTGGTGTGAACGTGACTTCCAGCGTCATAAATTAGCTCCAATCCAAAATCCTAACCCCTCAATCTCCTTCCTCCTCCTCCACCTCTCTGTCTCCTCCCTCCTCCGCTCCTTTTGCCTCTCCGACGCCTCCCAGACCTTCAATCTCTTCAAATGCTCCCTTGACTCTCAATGTGGTGAGATTTAATACCTTGATTTCTAGGTTTTTTAGGGAGAAGGGGATGGTTTTGGATGAGATTAGCTGCAATTATTTTTCATTGGGAGCCACGCTGGCAACCACGTTCGCATCACGTGAAGCGTCACATGAAAAATTTCGCCAGAAATTTGAGTCCGACCAAATTTGAGGCCCATTTGTCACCGGAGAACAAATAATATATAAATATGTCGCTGGAGAAAAATAATATACCAATATGTTACTAGAAAAAAATATATACCAAATTATCACTAAGGGTAAACAAAATATACCAATTTGGTATTTTTGCCTATTTTTAAATCCCGTTGATATGTATTTCTACAGTTTGATATATTGTATCAAGAAAAAAATTTAAGCATCCCCAATCTGCTCCCCCCCTCCTCTACCCTCATGTACACCTCTTCCCAATCGTCTCCAACTATCTGTAATTGTGAATCCCCACAAACTCAACAAATTCACCACCGCAAGCACCATTGCAAGAATCTAAAGAAGTTCTCTTTGCAAATTCCCACTGTCTTCCCCTACAATAATCTTTCAACCCAGGGTTTTCTCGCGGATCTGAGAGCTGCCGCCTCTAGTGATCTCACCGACGCGTAGTTCTCTCTACTTGATTAGGGATCGAGAGCCTAAGCTTGTCGTCGAACGGGAGGATCTCTTTGTTGTGCACCTCCTCCAGCAAGAAGAGTCCTCCGATGCCGTACAAGTGCTAAGGGCCCGTTTGGTTGAATGTTTTTACCATGTAAAATGATGGAAAGTGTAAAAAAGTGGGTCTCAATGTCAGCTTTTATCACTTTCAATTGTTTGTTTGTAATTGTGAAAATCGTGTAAAGTGGTTTCGTATGCTGATGTGGCTTGTAAAGTAATTTCATAAAAAAAGACATGATTTTAGGAGAAAGCTGACATTAAAGTCAGGAAAAAGTAATTCCAACCATTATGATCACTTGAGTAGGGACCACTTTTTACACTTTCCAAACAAACAATTAAAGTTTTGTTTTGCAAACCAAACAAGTGTTTTATGATTCCAATGGAATCAAAAACAAACAAAAAAAGTGTAAAAGTGAAAGTGATGAGGTGGACAACAACTTTCCAAGTTGTGTTACAAATACACAACTTTACCAACAACAACCAAACAGCCCCTAAAGGAGGCTCTCATTTAGGTTTGGCTTTTATAATTTTGCGTGCCTTCATTAATTTGTTTGTCTCAAACTTAACTTCAGAGCAGCATTCTACTAGTTTATTTGATTAAAACAGAAATTCTATATGACTCCTAAATCATGACTATGATGGAAATTGGAAGGAAAAAATTCCATACAAGTCTGTCAATTAGAATTGGTGGACTACACCATCGTATTGTTATGAGTTCTTTTTCTTTGCTATAATTTGTACAAGAAGTTGCCAGAATCTGTAATTATTTGATCTATGATTTTCCCCCTGTAATGAAACATGCTCAGATTGTTGTTCATTTTCTCCAGATATCCTTATCAATCACTTCACAGTCTAGTTTCCATTATATCTTGCCATAAAACAAACTATCACTATCGAATCGGACAACGACCGATGCTTTAATTTTGACTGTCACTATCGAATCGGAGGTTATAATTTTTATGCATGGGTTCTTGGTTGTATGAGGTTGCATCATATTATGATATCAAATGTGTCAGGGCGTATAGATGATGTACCAAGTAATATGAAATGTATCTGTTGTATCAAATTTTCTATATTATGTACATATATGATTTGTGTGTGTATTGCAACAAATGTATCAAGTAGTAACCAAAGTATTATGTTGTATCAAATTTTCTAGTAGAAATTTATCAATGTATCTAGTAGAAATGTTTCAGGTTGTATCGGTTGTATCATATCCTTCCAAATCTATACAATGTACATGCTATAAGAAATGTATCAGATTTTCCTGTGCTAAAAAATAAATGTCTTAATTTATTTTCTCCATCTCCAGAGATAGTAAAGAGTTATACTTAAGATCCAAATGTAAAATTAACATTGGATAAGGATGAAAATTCTTATGACGTCATGAGGGCGGGAGCGGTTTTCAGCGTATGTTAGCAGGCGAAAAATTCCCTGCTAACCTGCGCATCCGCTGTGATCTCAATGGCGAAGAAGAAGAAGTTTAGCGGGAAAAAAGTTCTTAGCTCTGGATTAGGATCCTCGATCTCATCTCAGATCAACATTGAGGATAATTCGGTTGATAGTGGTGATGAAGTTGATTCTCTCATGGGATCTATGGGACCTAAGGGAGCAACGAAGTCCAAATTGATTTCGGAGATTCTTGAATCATCTTGTACTGTTTTTGATTCAAATCTTGATCTAAGGTCGTCTTCTTTGGTGAGAGCTCAAGATCGAGGTCAATTGATGGCGGGCATCCAAAATCGACAGCTATACGAGGCACCGGTGGCGGGAAGTTCTGATCTCTGTAAGTCTTCCTCTTCTTGTAATAGTGAAAATCGCTTTGCTAGGGTTTCTTGGGCGGAGGAAAGTGAATCGGATCTATCTTTATCTAGATCTAAGTCCATTTCCAATCCTGTGTTTCTGGTTTCGAATACTAAGATCGATGATGCTTTGAACAATTCTAACGGTGATGTTAGTTCTTTGTCTCTGAAAGAGAGCAATAATGCTAATCTTGATGAAATTCTTGCTCCTTCTCCTGAGATCTCTAAAAATCCTATAAAAAGCTGGAGTAGTTTGTTCTCTGATAACAGAAGACCTGGTAAAGGCATGGTCTTAAATTACTTACCTCCAGACACTAATGATTCAGTAATCTTCAATGAAGAGGAATGGAATGATGGTGCCTCTATGTGGTCTTCCTCATTAATTGGGCAAGTTCTTGGCTTAAGTGTTAGTTTCAAGGCAATGCAGAGCTATGTGCACAAAGTCTGGTCTCATGTGCCTGAAATTTGTTTACTAAGGGCTGGCTTGTTCCTGTTTAAATTCAATGATAAAGAAGCTATGAATGATGTTCTAAGTAATGGTCCCTGGTTTTTTGGCTCAAGACCAATGCTCTTAAAACCTTGGTGTATTGACATGGAAACTAATAAATCTGATGAGTGTCTATATCCTTTGTGGATTCAATTGCCAGACTTGAGGTTGAATTTATGGAACTCTAAGAGTTTAAGCAAAATTGCCAGTATTTTAGGCAAACCAATTGCAACTGATATGTTGACAGCAAATAAACAAAGACTATCATATGCTAGGGTTCTGGTGGAGGTTAAAATGCCATCTCATCTACCTGATCACATTACTATCCAAGGACCAAATGGCAAATCTTATAAACAGAAGGTGCTTTATGAGTTTAAGCCCAGGTGGTGTGATATTTGCAACTTTGTAGGTCATGATACAAATTTCTGTAAGAAGAAGAAAAATATTCAAAAATGGGTTCCTAAGGGATCCTACCCAGCAGCTACTACTTTGAATGTCAATCAAGAAGCCAGCAAAGTGAATAACAAGGCTGAAGTTCATGAAGTTATACAGGATAGCAATTTTCAGTCTCGTATGCATGCTGTGCATGTTTCAGGAAATGCACATAATGAAAGATCTAGGCTGGATACAAATATTGGAAAATCTATTGAAGGAAATGTTAAAGGTAAATCTGTTGCACAAGATTATCTGCAGACTGACAAAAACTGTCAGGTACCAATACATGTGATGCATGGTTTTGAGGACACTACAGGAATGCTTCAGAGGAATGAAGCACAAGCAAAAACTCCAGAACTGAATGTATCCTCAATACCTGCACATTTGGTAAATATTCTGGGTGAGGCTACTGAGGCCAGATCTGTGCATGTTGTGCACAGGCATTTCTCTGAGTCTGGGTGTCTAAATGAAAATATCTCTTGGACTCCTGTTCAAGGTCATATACCCAATAAGAAGTGCAACTATAATGATGTTCTCAGTGCATCAAACAAAAAGTTTTCAGGCAACTCCTTCTTGCCATTGGAGAATTTAGTATCTGACCCCTCTACTGTTGATAGAGGGTTTTCTATGAAATGAATTTATCTTTTTGGAATGTGAGAGGGTTAAATAAACCCTCTAAACAAATGTTGATCAAACAACATGTACAGTTCTATCATCTCTCCTTTATTTCTCTCTTGGAAACTAAACTCAAGGAAGCTAATATGCTGAATACAACAAGAAGAATTGCTAAGGGATGGAGCTGGCTTTCTAATGTTAGTAGTTCTGAGAAGGCTAGGATTATTATATTATGGGATCCTAATATCTTGGATGTGCAACTTATTAATCTCTCTAGTCAGCAGATTTCTTGCAAAGTAAACTCTACTGATGGAAGATTCTCTTGTGTGATATCATCAGTATATGGCTATAATAATATGCAAGCAAGGAAGGAGCTATGGTCTGAACTGTCTCTAATTCACAATTTAGTTGGAAGCTTACCTTGGCTTGTAAGTGGTGACTTTAACACTGTTCTTTGTAATGAGGAAAAACTGGGAGGCTCTGTTTTAACTGATACCGATACAAATGACTTCAGTTCTTTTATTGAGAACTGTCATCTCTCCCATCTGAAAACTAT
Source organism: Asparagus kiusianus (assembly GCA_022839385.1). Lineage (NCBI taxonomy): Eukaryota > Viridiplantae > Streptophyta > Magnoliopsida > Asparagales > Asparagaceae > Asparagus > Asparagus kiusianus. Next base: position 718,938 of record BQKN01065642.1, on the reverse strand, counting down.
AGGATGTTTCTTCACTTGGAATAACAAACAAGACAAGGACACAAGAGTATGGAGCCGTCTGGACAGAGCTTTAGTGAATGAAGACTGGATTAATCTGCTAAACTCTAGCCATGTGGAGTACATGCTACCAAATTTTTCTGACCACTCTCCAGCTGTTGTCTCTATTTATGAAAACTGCTCTCAAGGTAAAAAGCCCTTTAGATTTTTTAAAATGTGGACAGAGCACTCTGATTTTCTTCCCACTATTTCTGCCATATGGAATTCTCATGTTCGTGGATTCCATATGTATTCTGTATGCACAAAACTTAAAAAGCTGAAAGAAGCTTTGAAGTCTCTGAACAAAAGGCATTTTGGGAATATTAGTGAGCAGGTCTTAAGAGCTAAGGCTGAGATAGAAGAAATTCAAAAGAATCTCCAGGCTGAACTCTGATTTCATAAATCAAGAAAGGAGATCTATTCTTCTATACAACAAGCTCTTAGACCATGAGTTATCTTTCTATCAACAAAAAGCAAGAATTGCATGGTCCACCAGGGAGACAGGAACTCAAAGCTCTTTCATTCTGCCATTAAAGCTAATAGGCATAATAATAGAATTCTGTCTCTCTATAATAACCAAGGTTCTAGGCTTACTGATGGGGATGAAATAGCAAAGGAGTTTATCTCCTTTTATAAGAGCTTGATGGGTACTGCTGTGCAAACTACTGAGCCTGATGTTCAAATTATTCAGCAGGGTACATGTCTGAATGCTTGCCAGGCAAGTGAGTTAGCTAAGGCTGTTACTAATGATGAAATTAAGAGAGCAGTTTTCTCAATGCCAGACAATAAAGCTCCAGGCCCTGATGGTTATAGTGCATCCTTTTATAAATCTGCATGGCCAATTATTGGAGATGAAATCTCATTAGCAATTAGTGAGTTCTTTAAGTCTGGAAAACTCCTGGGTGCTGTAAATTCCACTTCGATCACTCTTGTTCCAAAGATAAATTGTCCAAAATCTCCTGCTGACTACAGACCCATTTCCTGCTGCAATTGCCTCTATAAAATCATCTCGAAAATTTTGACAAATAGAATCCAGGCTGTCATGGGGATTATTGTTAACGAAGCCCAAAGTGCTTTTGTGAAGGGTAGGCAAATTTCTAACAACATCCTCCTAGCTCATGAACTGATGAAGAACTATGGAAGGAAACATCTATCACCAAGGATCATGATCAATATAGATATCAGGAAAGCTTTTGACTCTATAAGTTGGAATTTCATTAAAGTCATTATGAAGGGACTTGGATTTCCTTTGGTCTTTATCAACTGGGTTATGAGCTGTATTTCAAATCCAAATTACTCAATTTCCCTAAATGGTAGCCTTCATGGTTTCTTCAAAGGTCAACGAGGACTGAGGCAAGGAGATCCTCTATCTCCCTACTTGTTCATTCTTGGAATGGAGTATCTGACGAGAAGTCTGAACTTGCTGAAGTTTGACAAAAACTTTAAGTTCCACCCCAAATGCAAAAAGCTAAATATTACACATCTAACATTTGCTGATGATTTACTCCTTTTCTGCAGAGGGGATTACTATTCTCTTAACAAGCTTTTCCAATGTATTAATTCTTTTGGAGCTTGTTCTGGATTAGAGGCAAACCCAGCTAAGTGTTCCATTTTCTATGGTGGAGTGTCAGAGGATATTAAAGTTGCTATTGCTAACTCCCTGGGCTTCCCTGAAGGAGCTTTACCTATAAAATACCTGGGGCTTCCTTTGATTTGCAAAAGGATGTCTTACCAAGACTGTAATCCTCTGATCATGAAAATTTCCAGCCAATTCCAAAACTGTCTGCAGCACAAGCATTTATCTTACGCAGGAAGGTTATAGATAATTAAAAGTGTTATATTAGGTGTACAAATTTTCTGGACTTCTAGATATGTTCTTCCAATTAAAGTATTGCACAAGATTGATGAGCTATGCAGGAGCTTTTTATGGGGAAAAACAGATCAGGTGTTCAAGGCTGCTCTTGTGTCATGGAATAATATCTGTGTGCAAAGGAAATATGGAGGCTTGGGCATCTTCTCAGCACAACTTTGGAACACTGCTGCTGCTCTAAAGCTTCTTTGGAATATTCACATGAAGAAGGAGCAACTATGGATTAAATGGGTACATGAGAATTACCTTAAAAATGTGTGTATCTGGCAGGTTAATGCTAGGAAGGGGGACTCTTGGTTGTGGAAGCAATTCTTGAAAATCAGAGATAAATGTCTGATATTGTGTGGAGGGATTGAAGGTCTAAAACAACGTATAGCCTCTTGTATTGTCAATTCCAGATTACTACTCTCTGAGCTGTATACCAGTCTGCATCCTATCTCTGCACCTGTATCATGGCACGTGACTGTTTGGGAGAAGCTGAATTACCCTAAGCATACATTCATTTTGTGGCTGGCAGTACAAGATAAACTTCAAACTCAAGATAGATTAATGAAGCATGGGATCATTCAGTCTTCAATATGCAAGCTATGTGATGGCTCTTATGCTGAGAACCGTAACCATCTCTTCTTTGAATGCTCTATGTCTACTTATGTCTAGAATAGCATTATGGAGTGGCTCAATTTCAAATGGAGATGCTGTGTATGGTTTCCCCTCATGAATTGGTATAGTTTCAGATTGAGGGGAAGTGGTTTAAAGCAAAAAATCAAGAGGATGGCATTAGCGGTTACTGTCTATAATATATGGAGAGAAAGAAACTGCAGAATTTTCAAGCAGCAAAGTAGAACTGCTGATAGCTTGATTAAGAGCATTAAGTTGGATATTCTGACTGCTATTTTAAACAAATCTCTGCCGGATGAACACAGAGAATGGGTTCTCTCATTATAGAGCTCTCTGCATTCAAGTTGAGTGCTGTGCATGTGAGGAGGAAAATTTTGATCTGATTCTGATACTGTACAGGTTAAACTGTAGATTGTTGCTTATATTGTACTGGTGATTACCTATTTTCCTCATGTTTGTTGAGCTCTTCTATTAGAGCTGTAAGTGGTTATCTCACTTTTTTGACAGTGAGATTCGTGATGTATATACTTCTTTACATTTTGGAAATGAATAAAATTTTTCATTTACCAAAAAACAGAGTTATACTTAAGCAATAAAGAGCTAGACTTTTGCTACAAAAAGCTATACAGCTGTATAATGAGCTACACTTTAAAAAGAAGGTGCTACACTTTGGCATAAAGTGCTACACTTTGCTCAGACATTATTTAAACGAGAGTGAACCTGTCAGTTATAAAGCATTGAACAACAACTATATACATGGTCACCGGTTTTCATTGTTCAAAAAGTTACTGACTCGATATATCTTCTACATTTCTAAAGGCAATAAAGTAGCTATATTTGAGTGATAAAGAGCTACAGTTAAGCTATAAAGATCTATACAATTGTATAAGGAACTACACTTTGCAAATAAGGTGCTACACTTTGGCATAAAGTGCTACACTTTGCTCAGACATTGTATAAATTAGTGTGAACCTGTTAGTTATAAAGAATTAAACAATCAACACATTATATATATGGTCAACTCTTTTTATTGATCAAAAAATTACTGACTCAATGTTTTTTTTTTTTTGCATTTTCAGAGCCAATAAAGAGCTTTACTTTAGCAATAAAAAGTACACTTCTACTATAAAGAGTTATACAACTGTATAAGATACTATATTTTGGCATAAAGTATTACACTTTGCTCCATGGTCGTATAAGTAAAAGGCAACCCATCAATTGTACAAATAATTGATCAAACAACACACCACACACATCATAGCCCATTTCTTTTGATAAAAAATGACTAACACGAATTACTCTATGCCTTTCTAGAGACTGAAAAGAGCTATTTTATACCCATAAAGAGCTATATTTTGGTCATAAAGAGCTATACAATTGCATAAAGAGATACACTATCCATATAAGGTGCTATATTTTAGCATAAAGTGATACAGTTTGCTCCATTGTATAAACAAATTAAAGATAGTCTTTAGTTGTATAAAGAATTGAACAAACAACACATTACACACGTCATTACCCATTTCTTTTGATATAAAAATGACACTCAAATTACTCTTTGCATTTTTAGAGACTAAAAAGAGCTATCTTTACTCATAAAGAGCTATGTTTTTATCATAAAAAGCTATACAATAGGATAAAGAGCTACGCTTTGTGGATAAAGAGCTACACTTTGGCATAACATGTTACAACTTGCTTAGGCACATTGTAACTCATTTTCATTGATTAGAAAAATACTTGCTCGGTTTAAATTCTGCTTTTCTAGAGACTAAAAAGAGCTACTATTTTACCATAAAGGGCTAAACTATGCTCATAAAGAGTTATAAAACTTCATAAGGAGCTTTAATTTGCAAATAAGGTGCTACAGTTTGGAACAAAGTGCTACACTTTGCTCAAGTAACTTATCGGTGAAGCAATAATTGACCAAACAACACAGTATACACATGGTAACCCATTTTTGTTGATCAAAAAATTTGCTTTATAACCTATCAATAAGCCGCAATATATACAAAAACAACCTGTCAATAAAAGCTACACTTTACCGATAATTTGATCAAGTTACAATATGTACAACATGTCAATGAGCAATAATTAGATCAAAAAATATATATATATATAAACATGGCAACCCATATTCATTGAACAATAATTTGATATATACATGGCAACCCATATTCATTGAGCAAATAACATGATATATCCATGATAACCATTTTAATTAATCAAACACAACAAAAGTGCCACTAGAAGGCCAACAAAAAAAATATTCCCTAAATCAACAAAATCAGAAAATATTTCCCAAAAACTACCAAAACATCAACCTCCTTCAAAGACGTTCAATGTCAAACACAAAAATCTAAAACAATATAATTTTAACAATAAGAACAGCCTGAACAAATATATGGAGGGTCAAGAGCACTTTCAAGTACACTTTTTGATCCCTCTGAGATAAACTCAGTATCAATCTTCGTTCTTAGTAGTTTGTAATCATTTTGATGGATGAACAGAGTTGTTTCATTGATGATGGAATGTGTACACTCTATCATAAAAATGTCACAAAGTAAACTCCTGCACACACAAATGCTATTGTAATGAATGAATAATTTTTTAATAAATATTACAATAATAAATATTGAAGCAAGCAACCAACTGTTACTTGCTCATTAGGTATAGCACCAACTCATTAGGCATTTGCAGGGCCCAAATGTGTGGCCACGAGTTTGAAGAGATCTTTCAACCTACCCATAAGTTTATTGAAAAATTAGTTTTCTTCTTAATTTTGGATTGTAGATTATTTTAAAGGTAGGTTGAAGAGATCTTTCGTTGTGGAATTTTTCACTAAACTTATAGGAAATCCTAGAGGTATTGATGCGAAACGGGACGGGGGTCTATCAGAACCAGCGATCTAAATCAAATAACGCACCGTTTCGCCAAAATTCAATATAGATTCGACAGGAAATTAGATTTAAAACAATTAATGTGACAGATGGGTTTAACAAGATTTGCATTCATAATTATGAATGATTCCAACCTCGATCAATTTAACTGTAATATTCACTATCATTGCACAAGTTCAACAATCAATATCAATATTTAGCAATCACATGCTCAGTTGCTCTCAACTCACCAATTTAATCAAGCAGTGAATATATGATAATAGTTTGGAGATGGTATACTCATGCAATCAACTAACAAAATAAAATTAACAAAAAATTATGGAGAGAAATTGATACAATCGTCAGACTGAACAAGCCTTGAATCAAGTATGATGCACTAACAGGTCCGTTGTCACGGCGGGTTGGATCTGAACAAAAAAATCAGATCCAATTGAGTCAAATCGGATCTGTTCACACAAACCAGATCCAAATTTCCCCTTCTTTACGTTGTCTTCGATCAAGGGAAAAGAGGACGATAGGTGCTCGAGGGCGAAGAACGGCGGTGACCTTCGGTGGCTGCGGACGGTGGCGGCTGTTCAAACGCGTGACTGGCAGACGCTGGCATTGGGAGGACGCGGTGTCGAACTACCGATGAGGTGTGGTTGGCGGCAGGGTGATGCGAGGACAGATCTATCTCTGAGGCGGACAGCTCGTCAGGGAGAATAGTAGGGGAGGGGGAAGTTAGGGTGTCAGTGGCCTGAGGGTGGCAGTGTCAAGGAAGGAGCGGGGTTGGTGTTGGTTGTTGGGAAAAGAAGAGAGCAGGAGAGGGGGAGTTGAGTGTCGGCTATTGTTGGGAGCGTGGGGTAGGGAGGAGAGGCGTGACTACGGACGGTTGACGGGGATGATGAAGGTGGAGGAGGCGCTGGGTTCGCTGGGGTAAGGGAATGGAAGCGGTGTTGTAGCAATGTTTGTGGGAGGAGATGGTGGCGCTAGTGGTTGTTTTGGTTTTGGCAGTAGAGTGGTGGCCTGCAGGAGAGATGAACGAGAGAGGGAGGTGCTGGTGATCGGATAAGAAGAGGGATGGGGTTTGGGCTGTGATTGTTGGAGGAGAGGAAAAAGAGAGGGGAAGGCGGTTGAGGAGAAAGCAAAGAAGAACTGACTGAAAAGATAGCCTAGAGTTTCATGGTTTCACACCAAATATTCAGCTAACATAATTCTTTTTATTCATTCATCTTCATTCCGATTACATTAGTGTTTAAATAGAGAAGAAGAAAATCTCACAAAATTAAATCTCTCACAATCCATAACTCCCAAATCTAAACCTAATTCAAAATTCAAATCTAAACTACTAAAATTAAATTATAATTAAAAATTCAAATTTCAAAAATTAAGATGAAAGAAAGTCAACTAAGCTAAAATGGAAGATTGCCAATTCTTGTCCTCATCATTCTCCCGGGTGAGAGACAAACTCGACTCCATCGAGTTGGCTGCAGAAACTTGTTATCTTCAATATACTCTATCTGCATCTTAATTTGTCGTTAGTTGCTTTCCTGCATCTCAAATTATTAGCTAGATTGCATTGTAAATTCATCATCTAAAATATTATCAAAATTCACTGCTGCATGTGTGAATGTATAGAAGTGAGGTAAAGTAAAGAACTCTCAAAATCAATAGGCTAGGATCAGGCTTATATCAGTGGACTGCCAATAACATTTTGCACTTCTTAATCAATCAATATTGAGAATAAAATTATGACTAAATCAATAATATAATTGTAACCATTAATTATTTTAATAGTTGAAAAAGTTAATAATTATCACGTGAAATCTTAAACAGCTATAAAGAACTGTATTAGACAAGACCAAACCATCTAAATATCAGCATTAACAGTTTTAAATTATGTCCTGATTCCATATCATTCATTTCAGTTAACAATGTATTTATTCAAGTTAGATCACTGATTCCCCAATGCAAATCAAAACAAATGATGCAAATCAACTCTACTATGTATGAAATGCAGACTCGAACAATGTGATAAATGGGAGATGTAAACTCAACGAAGTGTCTAAAATGCATGACGTCCTCTATCAAGTAGAATAATTAGGTGTTCCTTCATTAATATCAATGGAAAATTTCCTATTCTAGCAGCGATAGTGAGGGACATGCAAACAAATGCATGAAAGAGGATTGTTTTTGTGCGCTTAATATGAGAGAGAAAGGAAATTAAAACACTCGTGCTCAAACTTGTGTCCCTAATCACTATATATTCCTAAAATGGATCAATGTATGTATGATTGACTGTCGGGACAATGCATGGGGGTTTGATATCTAATATGATAGTTATTTCACTATGCTCAATTTGGGATTCAACTTCCATATAGATTTTTGCTTTAGGGACCAAATCAGGAACGTGTTGGGTGTCATGTTTGTCTGGAAGGACTTCGTAGGGAACATCAACAATGTTTTCAATCACTGGAGTGAGTTCAGGAGTAGTTGGGGTTTCAATCTCAGGAACAACTTAAGAGATAACATCAGTGAACTCTGTGATCAAAGGGGTAGTGTGGGAAATAATTGGAGTGTTGTCATTGTATGAAAATTCAATCAACTCTACAATTGCAGGGGTAGTTTCAGAAGAAACAGAAATGCATGGTGTTTCCATTTTACTATCCTGAAATTTCTTGTCAGAGTTAGATTCTATCAAATCTACAGCCTGGTTAACAGTTTCCTTAATAATAGATTTTGATTCTGTTATAGGCGGCTTATTAATTGGTAGCGACGCGCCCATATTCTTGACAATTGTAACACTCAATTATTTGGCTAAGTATGGAGAACTCTCAATAACTTCTTGCCATTGGGATCGACTCTAGAATGGGAAGAACTAGGGTTAAATCGACCTAGAGGCTGACTAGAGGTAGTGGTACGGGAAGACTGGGAGAAATGAGTTCAAAAATCCTGACTCCTATGAGATTGGTAGAATTTGACTTTATCTAGATCTTGAGCGAAGGAGTAAGCTCTCTCAAGGGTGTCTACTCCTCTAGTAAAGAAAGCTCTCTTAAGGGTGTCTACTCCTCTAGCAAAGAGTTTGGTTTGGAAGTTACTTCTCAATCTGGCTCTAAACTTTAACAAGACTTTCATTGATGCCTCTTGCTCAATGGTGCTGCATCGAGTAAACAATTCATCAAATTAAGCAACATACTCTTTTGTAGATTTGGTTCCCTGAGTAAGACGATGATACTTATTGAGCAATCTATGATAGAACGATGGCAGGAGGTATTTCCTTTTATGCTCGTCGACCATTTCTCGTCAAGTTAAAATTGGTATATCACCTCTAATATGCCTTAACATTTTAAGGTTGGACCAATGTTGGTAGGCGGGTCCGGTGAGTTTCATCGTGGCACACTTGACTTTCTGCGGCTCCGTCAGGGCGCACCAATTGAAGTGGTGATCAATGCCCTTCAACCAGTCTAAGAAAGCTTCTGGGTCGAACTTACCATCAAAGGTTAGCGGATCAGGCACAAGTTGAGGTAGGAGTCGATGAACGATGTGCACATGACCTTGACCTTTCGGAGGCGGAGTTGCAACACGCGATTTTCCTAGCTTAGCGCGCATCTCATTGGTTGCATTTTGGACGGCCTCGCGGGTAGCTCTACACTCCTGGAATACGACATCTAGTTATCTTCTTAGTTCACCAAATTTCTTAAGGAATTTAGATTCTATACTATCTAACATGCTGGGCTCACTAGTTGATTCACTTGATTCTCCTAATCGATAGGGTAGACTTGTGCGAGTGGGCATGCACTATCAACTAGATGAGATGAATGATGTGCACAAACAACTAAATGAGAATAAATTAATTTTTTATCATAGATAAAGAATCAATTAAACCAACCTAGATATAAAATAAAATTCCTAACCTAGAACCATGCTCTGATACCAAAATGATGCGAAACGATATAGAGGGCCTATCAGAATCAGCGATCTAAATCAAATAACGCACTGTTTTGCCAAAATTCATGATACCTTCGGCAGGAAATTAGATTTAAAACAATTAATGTGACAGATGGGTTTAATAAGATTTGCATTGATAATTATGAATGATTCCATCCTCGATCAATTTAACTATAATATTCATTATTGTTGCACAAGTTCAACAATCAATATCAATGTTTAGCAGTCACATGCTTAGTTACTCTCAACTCACCAATTTAATCAAGCAGTGAATATATGATAAGAGTTTAGAGATGATATACTTATGAAATTAACTAACAAAATAAAATTAACAGAAAATTATGGAGAGAAATTGATACCATCGTCAGACTGAACAGGTCTTGAATCAAGTATGAGGCTCTAACGGGTCCGTTGTCACGGTAGGTTGGATCTGAACAAAAAAAATCAGATCTAACTGAGTCAAATCGAATCTGTTCACACAAACAAGATCCAAAGTTCCCCTTCTTTGTGTTGTCTTTGATCAAGGGAAAAGGGGATGACGGCTGCTCGAGGGCTAAGAACGACGGCAACCTTCGGTGACTGAGAATGGCGGCGGCTGTTCAGATGTGGTGACTGGCGGACGTTGGCATCAGGAGGATGCGACGTCGAACTGACGACGAGATGTGGTCGGCTACGGGGTGAGGCGAAGACATATCTATCTTTGTGGTGGGGCAGCTCGTCATGGAGAATATCAGGGGAGGGGGAATTTAGGGTGTCGGTGGCTTGAGGGTGGCGGTGCCAGGGAAGGAGCGGGGTTTGCGCTGGTTGTCGGGAAAAGAAGAGAGCAGGAGAGGGGGAGTTAGGTGTCGGCTGTTGTTGGGAACGTGGGGCAGAGAGGGGAGGTGTGACTGCGGGCGGTTGGCTAGGATGATAAAGGTGAAGGAGGCGCTAGGTTCGCTGGAGCAGGGGAATGGAAGCGGTCCTTTAGCGATGTTTTTGCGAGGAGATGGTGGCGCTAGGGGTTGTTTTGGTTTTGGCAGGGGAGTAGTGGCCTGCGGGAGAGATGAACGAGAGAGGGAGGAGCTTGTGATCGGATGAGAAGAGGGATGGGGTTTGGGTTGTAATTGCTGGAGGAGAGGAAAAAGAGAGGGGAAGGCGGCTGAGGAGAAAACAAAGAAGAACTAATTGAAAAGATAGCCTTGGGTTTCACACCCGATGGTTTCACACCAAATATTCAGCTAACATAATTCTTTTCATAGGTTTCCTTCGGTGCTCCAAAAATAAGTTTTTTTTAATTTTTAAATTTTCAAAAATAACAAATGAGCTTAAATAAGAAAGGGTATTTTAGCCTTTTAAAATTCTCTTCTAATTGCTTTCTATCCTAAATGCAACCATTCTCTTTCTCCTGTCTTTGTTCCGCTCAACAAATGAAAAAAAATTGAGAGAGAAGGAAGAAGCCGACCATAGGAGTTTACCAATCCCTAAGCGAGATCACCGCCGACCAAATCTCCAACGTCATAATCCCATCCGACGAGGCAGAGATACTCCACTGTGAGCTCTACCCGTGATTTCCCCCCTTTCTTTTTTCTCAAACAAAACCCTAGTTCTGCTCGATTCCGCAGAAGTTTTACCTTCAGACACTGTTGAAGCATCAATTGAAATTAGTTTCTTTCTTCAATCCCTGAGAGAAATCAGAGATCGAAGCATCAATTGAAATTAGTTTCTTTCAGTTGGAGACTTTCATGGCCATTCTCTTCAAGAGAACTTTGATGGCGTTGTCTTCAAGAGATTTTTTGGGCGGATGTTTTTTTTTTTCCTACAACTTCGGTTAGTTGGAGAATTACATGATAACGCGGTAAATAGTTGGTTGGAGAATTCTAACTAATCATGTTTCTCTCCTAAATTGTATTTCCTAAAATAACTTTTTTACCTAATTAAAATGGTAGTTAATAACAATTTTGGGTGTCGAACACCTCATAACCGCCAAATCTATCTATCTAGAAATGTGAGAGCTATTTTTGAGAAATTTATTTACAAATATGCCAACGGTACTCCAACAAATCTTCATGGAGCACCGAAGCTGTAGGCTTCTTTTCATTCATTCATCTTCATTCCGATTACATTAGTGTTTAAATAGAGAATAATAAAATCTCACAAAATCAAATCTCTCACAATCCATAACTCCTAAATCTAAACTTAATTCGAAATTCAAATCTAAACTACTAAAATTAAATTATAATTCAAATTTCAAATTTCAAAAATTAAGATGAAAGAAAGTCAACTAAGCTAAAATGGAAGATTGACAATTCTTGTACGTATTCCTTCTAATTATTCATTTCATCTAAAATCCAATAGGGCACAATTCAAACGGTCATTTATAGTTAGCTTAAATAATTTCTTCACTTTCCATGAAGTGACACCCAAAGCATGTATCAACCTCCTCGTTCTCAATTAAAAAAAGAAAAAAAAGAAAAAGAAAGAGAAGAAAAGAAACTAAACCAAAACACAAACACCCATAATGATCCGAGCATTCATTTACTCAAAAAGATGATTAAACAATGTGGTGACAACAAAGAACATGCAATAAAATTTTAGTCAGTATCTTGGACATGGAGGCAACTTTTAAAAGTTAGAGATATACTGAAGAACAAAACTGGAAGTGTAGCTAATCTGATAAATGCAATTAACAGCTGCTACACTTATGGAATAGTCAGTATCTCTTCTATTTACAGGACCATTTTCCAGCAACATAGCTCATTTGAAGGATCTGACACTATCTGGGGGGGGGGGGGGGGGTTGGCATTACCCTAAACATTCTTTCATACTATGGCTTGCATCTCTCTCTAGACTTCTCACACAAGACAGGTTGTGTACCATGAGATTACTTAGTTCTAGCCAATGTGTATTCTGTTCAGTTCAAACAGAATCATGCCAGCACTTATTTTTTGAGTGCCAATATTCAGCAAATGTATGGAATAAAGTGATGGACTGGATGAAGTTCAATTGGAGATCATGCTCATGGGATCTATTGATGAACTGGTTCAACCGGAACTTGAGAGGAAAAAGCTACAAAAAGAAATTGAAGAGAATTGCTCTTTCAGTGTCAGTATATGTTCTATGGCAAGAGAGGAACTACAGGATTTTTCAGCAACAAAGAGCATTAAGGTCCCCTGAGTCACTTTTTCATGCTATCAAACTCAGTGTGTATAAAAAAGTTCTGAATGATAGGCTTCCACAACATATTTTTCAGTTCATTGATAAACTGTCATAGAGTTAGACTGGTTCTTTAGAATCAGTCTTTGATTTTTTTGTATCTTTGATATGTACAAACTTTCCTATACTTGGTGATGAATAAAATTTTACATTCATTTACCAAAAAAAATAAAATTTTAGTCAAAAAATAAAAATTTACTTAGAAGTAACCTTAATTAGGTTGCGAAGAACCCGTCAATTTGGTTCTAAGAGAGATTTCGACAACCTATCGACAGAAAATTTCAGAATATAAATAATTAGTATCTTTGACAATCCATGACAAGTCTTAATTTCTTTTCAAATCATAGAAATTAATGTCTTAAGTCTCAAATTTATCTCAAAATCCTCTACAACAAGTTTTTTTATGTTCTTCGCCTGAGAGTTGATCCAACTTGTTGCAGTGCACCAAAATAGCAAGACATGATCGAAAGCTGAAATTTTCTAGGATTTAGAGATTTACTTGAGGGTTTTGAGGATCGCGACTTAGAGATTTTGGGATCAGCTCAATTTTAGTAAAGTGAAATAAATGGCAGAGGGAGAGAGAGAGATCACTGTGTGTATTTAGGGACTAAGGGTAATTTTGGAAATTTTGTTTTTTTGAGGAAATACAGTAGAAAGATTGAGTGTATTGTATATATTAGGTTTAAAAATAAGTCACAGGGGTAATTTGGGTGTATTGGGGTTTATAAAAGTGGGTAATAAGTTGGAGTAAACTTTGGGTCAAAAGACAATAATTCCTATTTTAAAATGTCCACATAGGTTGAACCCTTTTTCATTAGTTGAAATGTAGACTCACACAATGATATCTATTCTTTTAACACATTTTTGAACATACGGCCTCATTAAAAAACCATCCAAATTTGGGAAGGGGATCTTTGATATTGTACAAGAGTAGTTTCTACCTCTATAAACCTTGGCGCTATAAAATAAGCATTCTAGGTTTATATTAAAAGGTGGCGTCCAAACCCAAAGATTTATCCATGCATCTTGAAAAATTTAAACCTTTAAACATTAATGAAAATATAAGAATTACAAACAATCCATGAAAATTTTAAATTTTAGAAAGCCTCCTGGAAGTTTTAAAAATTGTAACTAGCACCCTAAAAATTTCAAAATTTACGAAACACCCTAAAAAGAACAAAGCTACAAACATATATATATATATATATACATATATATAGTAAATATTTTAAGTTTCAATCTTTTTAGGGTGCTTTTATAAAATTTTTAATATTTTATTTGTAAAATTTGAATTTTAGATTTTTTTTGCAATTCAAAACTTTTAGGGTCATTTGTACAAATTCTAAATTATTGGTGGGGGTGGGGGGAGCGGGCAAGGGAGGGAAAGAAAGGGGTAAAAATGGGTTTTAACTCTTTTTGGGGGGAACACCTAGTTACATAGCGTATTTAGAAAATTAAGTTTAAAGATAAATACACAAAATTGGTTGAGTTTATGGGTACAAATAAAACTACTTGGATTTAAAATAAATTAAGGTAAAGCTTTGCGTTTAAAGGTAAAAAAACCCATATTAAAAATAAATATATGGGTAGTAGATGAGAATATTATTGATATTGGTAATTTTAGAATGAATCACAATGACTTACTATACAAATCAACAATTTGTATGTGAACAAAAACCCATGTATCTTGAATTGCTAATTTGTAGTTTGTATTTTTATACTATATTTTTTATTATATTAAAAATTTAAAAAGTATAAGAACATAGTTGGATTATTGTTTGCTCTTCACTGTCCTTTGAAGCAACGTCCTTATCTTCAAGGCGCCTATGGTTTGCCACTTACGATAACCGTTATTTTTTAAATGACTCGCCGAAATTCACTGCACGACGCCCCTTGCCGACCCACCGGTACGTGTCTGTTACCTTTCCGCCTGTTGTGCACAGCGGAATCGAAAGACACGAACAAGATAGGAGAACAAAATCAATAACCAAACACAAGCACCACATAGTAAAACATCAAATTTTACATGGTTTGACAATGTGTCTATGTCTATAGAGCAAGGAGGGGGAAAATTTCACTAATAGAGAGAGAATACAAATAGGGTTTATAATTACTCAATAATCTCACAAAATAACCCTCAAACAAAACTCTCAAATCCCTCACAAATTCTCTCTTTCTAAATGTTCAAACAATACTCAAATCTCAGCTCTTAATCTCTCACATAACCCTAGAAAACGTCATCTTCCTATTTATATCAAATATGAACCCAAAACCAACTGGGAAAACCGACCAGGCCCATAACCGCGATCCGGTCAACCGAGACTATGCCCGCGGTCGATCGGCCTGAGGGTCAACTTTTGACCCTGTAAATTCCACAACATTCGGTCGACCGCATAGGATTAACATGTCGACAGACCCGAACAGTGTTTTCTGAACACTGTAATGTGCACGGATTCAGTCGACCGGACTCAAGCTCGTGGTTGACCGACTTGCAACCAAAAATGCAGTCTTCATTTTTCCTGATCCTCGTCGTTGTTTCTTCAATTCTCCACCTCGGCGAAGTTTTTCCCAGAAAACTGAGTCGATCTCAATACCAATCATACCACTTGTTGCGTCCAGTGCCAAGTGGAGTCAATCCACAATAACGGACTCAACCCACAACAAGTAAGGAATCCAAATGAGAACTCTAACAAGAATCTCCACCGTGTCGATATTAACTCATCAAATTGGCTGCATCAAAACTGCCTATGTATCCTCTTGCCCAATGAATCAAACCTCACGTAGTTCACCCAAATGGCCTCCAAAGGCCCTCAACAATAAAGAATGTTCAACAACTCCAAACAATGACCAAATTTCACCCCAGTGATAACTTTGGTCAATATATCTGTCGGATTGTCCTTGTATGGATCTTCTCTAATATAATATCTTTATCATCCAAGACATCTCATACAAAATGGAACCTAGCATCAATGTGCTTTGTTCGGACATGATACACCTGGTTCTTTGCCAAATAGATAGCTGACATGCTTTCACATTTTACCTTGATGGTATCCTGTACAATCCCCAAGTTATCCAATAACCCTTACAACCACAAAGCTTCCTTCACAGCTTCATTCAACGCCATATACTCTGCCTGCATAGTGGAAAGAGTCATCGTAGACTGAAGTGTGCATCTCCAACACACCGGTGCTCCTTCTAGTGTAAACACACATCCGGTAGTATACCAGCGTTTGTCAAGATCCCCAACATAATCTGAATCCACATATCCAACACAATCCTGCTCATTTCTCCCGTTCTTCTCAGACAAACCAACAACCACGAAACCTTTGATATACCGTAAGATCCACTTTACGGTCTCCCAATGACCCTTCCTGGGATCGTGCATGTACCTAGACACCATGCTCACAGCTTGTGATAGATCTGACCTTGTACACACCATAGCATATATCAAGCTACCCAAAGTACTGACATATGGAACTTTAGATATGTATTCACGATCCTCAACTGAAACAGGTATCATCTTAGATGATACCTTAAAGTGGAGAGCTAATAGAGTACTCACCGCCTTGGTATTATCATCAAAACTGAATTTTTTCAGTATCTTTTGCAAGTAGCTCCTCTGAGTCAACTTCAACCTCCCCTTCACTCTGTCTCTCTTAATTTTCATACACAATATATTCTTTTCTTCTCCAAGGTCCTTCATCTCAAATTCGGATGATAACTCTTTTTTCAACTTCCTAATAGCTGAAGTATTCCTAGAAGCAATGAGCATATCGTCAACATATAACAATAAATAAACATACTCACCATTCTGTAGCTTGTGCACGTACACACACTAGATATGGGCTCCTCGTCTACCATTGGCTAATCATGAAACTGTCGAATCTCTTGTACCATTATCACGGTGATTGGTTCAATCCATAAAGAGATTTTTTCAGTTTACATACTAAATCTTCCTTATTTGCAGCTCTAAAACCCATCGGTTGTGACATATAGATCTCCTCTTCTAAATCTCTATGTAGAAAGGCTGTTTTCACATCCATCTGAATCAAATCCAAATCCATCTGTGCCACCAATGCAAATAATATTCTTATCGATGAATGCTTCAAAACAGGTGAGAATACCTTGTTGTAATCAATACCCTCAAGTTGGACATACCCTTTGGCAACCAATCTGACTTTATATCAAATGTCCCCATCAGAAGATCCTTCTTTCTTTGCATATACCCACTTACATCCAATTGCTTTCTTACCCTTTGATAATTTTGTAAGTTCCCAAGTGTCATTCTTTTGAAGAAAATGCATCTCCTCCTCCATAGCTTTCCTCCACCTGATTGAATCAGAGCTTGACTCTGGTTTTCTTATATGTAGAAAAACCAAATCATCAATAACCTCCACTGACAAACCGTATGTAATCATCACATTATTATATCTAGCTAGCCGACGAATGATTCTTCTTAATTTGTTAGCTGCAATAGACTCCTGAACATGACTATGTTCCTGAGTCCCAATATCCACTGTATCCTCCACCTGCACATCTGTCATATCTCCTCCCAGTGTTACCTCTATAGGAGTCTTAATAGATACAATGATATCTAAAGTCTGTAGAGTCACATCATCCTCCACCTCCTACGATACCCCACTAGTCTGGCCTTCCTCCACCTGATGAGGGACCTGAGGCCTCATCATGTGAGTCTCATCAAAAGTAACATCTCTATTAATGATTATCGTCTTGTCTTCTGAATCCCACAACTTGAAGTCTTTAACTCCATCTCTAAAACCCACAAAGACTGTTTTTCTTGCTTTCAGATTCAATTTCACATCATTCACATGATAGTAAACTGGACACCCAAATATCCGAATCAAATCATAATCACTAGCTACTATAACAGACCATACCTCTATAGGAGTCTTTTCATGTATCGCAGTGCACGATAACCTATTCATGAGATGACTTGCATAAACCAATGCCTCTGTCCAAAAAGGATCTAGCTAATCTACTCTGTGAGAGCATACAACGCACCTTCTCCAACAAGGTATGGTTTAATCTCTCAGCCACTCCATTTTTTTGCAATGTCTCCCTAACTTTGGTAACATTCACCTCTGAAGTCTGAACGGCTTTCGCTTTGTTCTTCTCAGCTCTATCTTTCAACTTTGGGTATTCATTTTCTAATGTTTATCCTCTTTGAAAAAAGCATATTGATTCCTACCCATACTTCTATGATCACCTCTTGGCTTCAATTTTGAGCAATTAAATAGATGGGGTTTGGGACTACATCCTCTTACTATCCGATGTCTTCTCGGAGGGTTCGCCATCACTCTTTCTCAACTCATAATTCATCAATACTGAGATCACCTCCTTGTAATTAGCAATGATCCTATCATTAATCATTATGAGGACAAAGGTACCATAATCATCCTATGACAATGAACACAATAACAACATCGCCTTGTCTTCATCCTATACCATGATATCCACATTGGCTATATCCGATAGCAATTTCGTGAAGTTATTGACATGTTCTCGAATGTAAACTCTCATCTTCATTTTGAATTGGTAAAACATCTTCTTTAAATAAAGCCGATTCTCAATGCTCTTTGTTAAATACTTATCATTGAGTGTTTCCCACAACCATTTTGCCGATGTTTCATTCATGACATTATAAATCAAATCCGGCATCAAACACGATCTAATAACCCCACATGCTCTACTACTTATTTTCTTCCAAACCTTATCCTCCATATCAACGGGTTTCTCTTGTAATTCCAGAGTCTCCTCCAAATTTTGAGCATTCAATGCATCCATCACTTGACACCTTCACAAACCAAAATTTATCTTATCATCAAATTTTTTAACATTAATTTTTGTATTAGTAATGCTCAAACCTTGTATCGCCTTAGTTAGGGATGATCCGAATGTACTTGCATCGGTCATGTTGATAATCCAATCTTCAAACGAGAATCTGCACCAAATCCTCTTGTAGAAGCTCTAGCTTTCTCCTCCAAATTGAACCCTAATCCAACCTGGAGCTCTGATACCACTTGTTGTGCGCAACGAAATCGAAGGACATGAACAAGATAGGAGAACATAATCAACACCCAAACACAAGCACCACACAGTAAGACACCAAAATTTATGTGGTTCGGCAATGTGCCTACATCCACGGGGTAAGGAGGGGGAAGATTTCACTAATAGATAGAGTACAAATAGGATTTACAATCACTTAATATTCTCCCTTTCTAAATGCTCAAACAATGCTCAAATCTCAGCTCTTAATCTCTCTTATAACCATAGAAAACGTCATGTTCCTATTTATATCAAATAGGAATCCAAAACCAACTGGGAAAACCGACCAGGCCCATAACCATGATCCGGTCGACCGAGACTATGCCTACGGTCGACCGGCCAGAGGGTTAATTTTTGATCTTGTAAATTCCACAACATTCGGTCGACCGCATAGGCTTAACCGGTCGACCGACCCGAGCATTGTTTTCTGAACATTGTAATGTGCACGGATTCGGTCGACCAAACTCAAGCTCGCGGTCGACCGACCTGCAACCAAAAACGCAGTCTTCGTTTTTCCTAGTCCTCATTGCCATTTCTTCACCTCCCTTTCACGAAACACCGCGACCTCTCTCTCCCCCCCCCTCTCTCTCCTGCATTTCTTTCTCTAAAACCCTAAAGCCCTGTTTGGCAAAGGGTTAAGGAAGAGGGATTAAGGAGGAGAGTTAACATAGTTAGCTCATTAGATAATCTGAAGGAATAAATTATGAACATGTTATATAAGTTTTATTTTAACCCTTATGATCATTTTTAGTGTTTGGGAATAACAATGATTCTGACTATTTTCTTTATAATTGGATGGGTTAGCTCTTAATCATTCTAAATAGGAGTATTTGTAAACCCCACATTTTGAGGGGTTAACTCATTTTAATCCCTCTAGAGGGGTTAGCTTAACCTTTCTACATATTTTGCGTATGGCAAATTATAGAGGGTTAACTCACTTTAACCCTTACATAGATTTTTTGTGTTTGGCAAGTTAAGAAGAGGTTAAGTCTTCTTAACCCCTCACTTAACCCTTTGCCAAACGGCACCTTACTGAAAAAACGAGGAGAACTACGGCCACAAAAATTGGTACTTTTAACTCCTAAATTCTTTCTTGCATTAGTTGACATTGATTGAATTTTGGTTCCCTTAATTTGTATTTGTTAACTTAACGTACGTGCATGCATGCATGCATGAACCTGTACGTGAAATATTCTGCGCGTGCGAACCGCAGGATCTAGGCTAATATATATACACACGCTGAACTCAGATTGTGGAGTAAAATAATTAGCTGCAATTTTTAAAATTATTAACATAGGAGCGAAGCATAAAGTATCCATGTGGGATGTCCTTTGATATATTATATAGTAGTTCCCGCACAAGCAAGCACCATGGTCCTGGAATGTGTGCATATCGCACGTGCAAAACTAAGGCAAAACACACTTCTCAGTCCGTAAAAAGATCTTGGTACCTAATCTGAGTAAAACCAAGGCAAAATGACTTCTCAGTTGATAAAAAGCCATTGGTACCTAATCTGGGTAAAACTAAGGCAAAACAACTTCTCAGTCGGTAAAAATACCTCGGTACCTCCATAGGGTAAAACCAAGGCAAAACGACTTCCCAGTCGGTACAAAACCCTTGGTACCTAATCTGGATAAAACCAAGGCAAAACGACTTCTCAGTCGGTACAAAACCCTTGGTACCTAATCTGGGTAAAACCAAGGCAAAACGACTTCCCAGTCGGAAAAAAAGCCCTTGATACATAATCTGGGTAAAACCAAGGCAAAACGACTCATCAGTCGATAAAAAGCCATTGGTACCTAATCTGGGTAAAACAAAGGCAAAACGACTTCTCAGTCGGTAAAAATACCTTGGTACCTAATCTGGGTAAAACCAAGGCAAAACGACTCCTCGGTCAATAAAAAGCCCTTGATACGTAATCTGGGTAAAACCAAGGCAAAATGACTTCTTAGTCGGTAAAAAGACCTTGGTACCTCAATAGGGTAAAACCAAGGTAAAACGACTTCTCAGTCGATACAAAGCCCTTGGTACCTAATATGGGTAAAACCAAGGCAAAACGACTTCTCAGTCGGAAAAAAAATCCTTGGCTTTTCTTAAAGAATAAAGTCCAAGGCAAAACGACTTCTCAGTCGAAAAAAAGCCCTCGGTACCTCCTCAGAGTAAAACCAAGGGATAACGACTTCTCAATCAGAAAAAAGCCATTTGCTCTTCCTAAAGAATAAAGTCCAACAAAAAACGACTTCTCAGTCGGCACAAAGCCCCTGATACCTAATCTGGGTAAAACCAATGCAAAACGACTTCTCAGTCTGTATAAAGCCCTTGGCTCTTTTTAAAAGATAAAGTCCAAGGTAAAACGACTTCTCAGTCGAAACAAAGTCCTTGGCTCTTCACCTACGAACTAAACAAGGCACAATGACTTCTTAGTCGGTTCTAAAACCTTTGATTCCGCGTTAAAAGTAACTCGAAGTATAAAGACTCATCAAGTCGGCGCTTCACCTACGGTTCCCTACCTAGGTGAACCTGAGACAAGGTCCCGAGGGACTGACATCGTTATGAGAAAAGGCAGAGTTTAACACATTCAGATCATTTCAGCAACTATCAAAAGCGAAAGACAGGAGCAATCACTCTCAGAGAAGTTTTATACATATCTTTTTTACAAAAAGGGGGCGACAGGGCTAAAAAAAGGGGGAGACGACATCTATTCTTAAAAAGCTCTTTCCTAAGGCTCAGAGTCGTCGCCCTCAGAATCCCTCCTCATCCTCTTCAAAGGCCTTCTGGAAGAACTCGGCTCCTCCGAGTTGGCACCTCTTCTACAGACCTCCATTGGTGGAGGAAGGACTGTCTCTTTAGAGCCAGAAGAGGATGAGGAGGACGAGGAGGACTCTCTCATCTCTGGGAATTCTCCTCCGACCAAAGCTCTGGACTCATGAAGACCGAGAAGACCCCGAAGCTTCTCGAGATCTTTGGTCTCAGGGTCGCTAAGAGCTCTTGGCTCCAGTACATTCTCCTGCACCTCGGGCCAACCCGATCAAGACAATATATTGTCAGCACCTAACACCCAAGCGAAGAACCTCCTCCATCCTTCGTCCAACTCGGGAAGGTCGGCATCCAAGCGAAAATCACCTCGATAAAAGAAGAAATGGTGGGGGTCCCCCTCAGCGGACCCAACGCTGACCACATGCCCTAACAAACTAATGATGGGCACCACCTCTGCCTCGGAGCAGACATCTATAAACGCCATCAAAATACAGATGGCGTGTGGGTGGAATTGGCAAGGGGAAACCCCTAGAACCGCAAAAACTTCCCTTATAAAGGGATGTCGTGGTAGGCGTAGCCCACACTATAGGTGCGCCCAATAAAGAGGCACCCAGTCCTCACCATGAATGTGCACCGGATTCAAGCTGTCTGACGCCCCTATGGTCATCGTCGCACAAGAGAAGTCTTACCTATCGTGCAACCAGGTCACGTCATCCATAGACATTCTCGACCGAGATAAGTGTAGAACCTTAAGCTTCCTCTCACGATCATTCTGAGGAAAAGCCATGATGGAATCTCTAAAAATGATGATGAAAGTACCTATGAAGAAAAATGTTATTGAGATAGAGTACTCTCCCAATAACGTCGGCAACTATTTATATACCCCCGAAGAAGCAAGCGAGAGAATTCAAAAGGATCAATCCTTGGAGCAACCAATGCAGATGCGCTTTAGGAATCTAAAGCGGATCATTAGAGATACGAACCGTCGTTCACACCAATCTAGTGGCGAAGTGAAACGTTACCCACTCTAACCCCTGACGCCTCGTTTCCTATGAAGAAATGGTTCCCAAAACCGACACCATTAATTCACTAAAGGGTGGTGGTTGAGCACATTCTACGCCACGTCCCTAAGCCACGATCAGTGGGCTTGAAGACCCCGAATGTTCGGACCTACCCACTCCTATTTCACCCAGACCTGACCAAAGTCAGCTCTGACTGAAAGGGACCAACTGTTATGGTCATTCACTGTAATAAATAGAAGTACATGAAGAATACTTGCATAAGCCCAAGCGAGCTATGGTCCGAATCGACTTTAGAGGCTCAAAAGCTTAGCCAGAGCCAAGTCCCTTGACTAGACAAGCCGACAAGCCTTATTCCGACCAACAAGTCATCATGACCGACTTGAAGAACGAGATCAGTCGTTCCCTCGCAAATAAGGCGACTCCTTGAGCAGACGACTCGATTACACGCCCGACCTGAAGTCCACTCGACTGTCGGGTCGCCAGATGATAACGATGGCTCATGGATCAACCCGCATTGACTAAAGGGATAAGATTCGATTGGGATCACTTCTAATGTCACTCAAAGCTACAACATTAACCAATCCCATCAAGATATACGCTCTGACAAGGATCTCTAGCACGAGCCGCTTATTCGACTTACAAGTCATTTCCCAGAAGATTGCCATAATATTTTCCTGTGCACGAATGACTTCTCCTCCAATCGCTAGTCGCCACCTAGAGAAAGAAGGACGGCCACACATCCGACCTACCCTACACCCTGCCTACTCTGACAAACCCAGAGCACTGAGAAGACTTCTCTCCCCTGACAACGAGTGACTTCCCTCCCAGTCGTTTGCCGACACCTGAAGGAAGAAAGATGACTCAGCAGCCTGCCTGTCCACCTTTCAAACCGCCTCCTGTGCATAGTCAACAAAAGCTAAGGGTTAATCTCCCAGAGGCAAGTGGGCTATAAAGGGAGGTAAGAAAGGTAACGTCAAAAAAAGGCAACTTCTTCTTGCACCTGAGCTTTACTCCCTTTTGTAATTTTAATACTTCTAACAGCTAAACCCCTTGCAAGGACCTCAATGGCCCAGTGGCCTCTCTAAAAATCCTCCCCAAATCCATTAACTGACTTGACTGTCGGAGATACCACGGGGGAAACTAGCCCCGTATTCCTATGATTCTTGCATGTGCAGACTATCAGTCTACTCCGCGCACTCAGAATCGGGCATAAAGTCGGAGGAAGAGTCGGCCCTAACATTCATCATCTCCTTCTTCCCCACCGTCGCCAGGATCGAAACTGCATCCGACTACGGGAAGCCCCAATTGACTGTTTGTTCACGAGCATCAACATAATCCAATTAAGATTAGGAGTTATGATTAATGAAGCTAATATACTCCTTCGTCTTTTTAAGAGGCCCAATAACGACGGTATTAGAACCAAATCAATGAAAGGATTACAAAACCGTTATCCCATCTCACATCATTACTCTAATAATTATGATAACTCGATGAAGGGCTTTAAAACCATCGTTATTTTACACACATTAATGACGATCAACAGGTCCCTTCAGTAATTTTGGTCATTAAATACCGGATTTCTTATAGTGAATCCTTCGCAAACTGCTGTTAATTTCTTAACTTCATGTTAGTTATTTTAAGTTTTTAGACGTTGGGATATTTTTTATAATTTTGAACTTTTTAGGGTATTTTGTATAATTTTTAAAACTTTTTAGGTTTTTTGCAATACTTTATGTATTATAGTACGTTAGCTACGTATAATTTCTTTATCTTAACAAACTAGTACCATAAAGATGTTTTATATATTTTATTAATATTATTTTTTAAAATTGTTAAGCATTAAATAGTTCACATAGGATTAGGATAAGATATAATTATTATAAGGATAGATTAAGATATAAATGAAATATTTAAAATAGTGAAGGGCAATATTGACCATAGAAAGATTTTCCCGAGCTCGTGCTTTTAAATGGAGTATATGATACTAAGTGTGCAAATGGATTGGTTATGGATTGAATATGATATCATATTTGTATCCGCGTGCTAATATCAGGTATCGATATAAAAAGGATATGTAGTACGATAGCTAAAATTTACATCCGTACACTTAAAAAACGAATACAGATAAATTAAGATTATTGAATGGGAGAAAAATAAATCCTGATACATATGAATATTTATGAGAGAAATTGATAAAACTCAAAAGTATATGTCATATATGATATGAGCGTTATCTAAATAAAATAAAATTTCTCAAATCATAGTTTATTAATACATTCAACTTTAAACTTAAATATCTAGATTGTGAAAATTAGTTTCAGATTCACTAATTCAAAGTCAAAATAAGGTCAATGTACAAATATTCTGGATCATCGGCACAATTGAAGTTAACCAATAGATAAAGGGTGTCCCCCCCCCCCAAACAACCTTAATAATAGGATACTTATATCGAAACCACTTTCGATATCAATTTATATATAAATCATATTTAAAGAGGTTTTTTGTTACAATCATCACCTCCCAGTCTTAATTTTTACTAAAAATCCAAAATTACCATTAAAAACTTCCATTTAATGTACGCGACTCATTCTTTTTAGTGTTTAGATCTTTTAGGATAGAAATCAAGTACTTCGAACTTGAATTTTTTAAGCTTATTTTTTATTTTTTTAGTGAAATTGTAATTGAACAATAGGTTCTGTATAATTACACTATTTTTAAGGTGGTTTGTTGTTTGGGGTGTGATGGGG
>BQKN01065642.1:639104-658806 GCA_022839385.1 Asparagus kiusianus | reverse complement strand
CGGGTGAGGCCGAGCGGGTTCGGTCGAACGGAGATGAGGAGAGAGAGACAGATGGGGCGGCGGCTATTTTTCGTGAAGAGAGACAGGAAAGAGGGAAATATATATATATATATATATATAAAATTGTAATTAGGGTTAGGGTTTAAATGAGAAATAATTTAAATAAAATAATTACGGGTACCTAAAAATTAAACTAATTACATAATAATTATCTACAAATAAAAACGTACATGTTGAGCTAATACAACAGTTGATACGAAATAGTCGAAATATACCCATATTGTACAATTAAACGAAGAATAATTAATAAATAAAATATAATTAATTACATTTAAAATTCAATAATTATAGGATAATTATATACACAGTAAAACGTACTCGTTATACTACTACGACAGATAATATGTAATAATAGAAATAATACAGCAAATTATACAAATAATACGTAGTTAATAATACAACATATTATATGAAAATATACGTAATAATAAAAATAATACAACGTATTATTCAAAATGACATGTAATAATACCGATAACATAACAGATTAATTCCAGAAATTTCTACCGCACAAAATTAATTTATAAATATTAATATCATTTAAATAAGTATAAAATCACATTTTTAAATCATATGTTCCTAGAAAGTCAAAAAATACAAATACTCTTTTAAAAAATAATAATTAAATATTTTAAAATACCAGAAAATTATTTTAACTAGTATCAAAATTTTACGGTCATTACACTTTCTAAGCGGACATTAAAGCATGGACTTTGTTTTCAAAGTCTTGCATTTTCTTGTTGTCATCTTCATCTCTTTTTGGGTGATATTGAGGAGAAATAATTGGGCCACCCCCAGTGTTATTAAGAGGTGCAATTGAACTACCCCCAATATCGTTGTTGGGAGGATCCGTTGAACCACTCCCAGTGTTATTGTTATTAGAAGGTGTATCAGCCATAATGACTTCATCCACTTCTGGATCACTGTCATCTATAACATTCTGAGTGTGGCGGCTAGATTTAGCTTTCTGACTGGACTCAAAAGGTTGAGGCCGTTGAGCTAGCAATTCTCTTATTTGTTAGATAGCCAACTCCATCTCTGTCTTCATCTCAGCTCTAATTTCTTCACGTTGCTTGGCTAGAGCTTCTTGAAGCATTTGAGCAAACTGATCAGAAGTGATTGTGAACACTTCTTTGGTTTGTCCCATGCTAGACATTGTATCATCAGAAGTGATCGCAGAACAAGTGTCCGAGAGGTCATCCTCCGAAGACATTCCTTCATGCATTCTCTTGTAATCCCTATGTCTGATGGCTCCTAACTGGAATCGAGACATCCGTTGAGCAATACTTGAATTGACTTTTTCTCCTAGGGAATAGTCGGGATTTGATTCATTTGAATGCCATTTAGATTTTTCTTTGTCAACTATGTTGATAGTTACTTCAGGGAATTCATCCTCTTGAACAGCAAGCTTCTTGCGAAAATATCTCATCTTGGGCTTTGATATTTCGGTAAAAAGCCTCTAGAACACTGAGACTTTTTGCGGGATGGCTTCTCGTTTGGAGTAGTCATATTCCGACAATGATGCTCTAATGAGTCGCGCACAGAAACAATGAGAGCTTATTTCTCGAATAATTCTCTTTCGAAATTTATTCACACCCATAGCTTAATAGTACGATTCATCGGTATGATTGTCAGAAAATCCTATCGTCTGTTGGTACGACCTCCCAGGTATAACGATGTCTTTTGGTGAACACGTCTTCTTCTGTGGGTGTAAAGCCTTGTTGGCATTTTTAGGATAACTTATTGTTGCCTTTGAGCGATCCAAGGTTATGTCAAGAGTCACACGTTTAGAACCACCCCCTTGCGGGTGTGGAGTCTTAACGGGCTCCGAATGCTGATTTTACATAACTCCAGACTTTGGAATCCAAACTTTGTAGAGTTTTGGTGGTCCTTTTCCCATTGTTTCCTTCTTCCTTTCTCGATTTTGTTGTAAGAGAGCACGGGCATAAGCAGCATTTGCACAACGCTTTTGTATACGTTCTTTGAGAGTCGAACGAGTTCTTTTGACAAGAGTCCATTCCTCCATCATGAGTTGTGCAGAGATGTGAGTGGTTTGTCGTTGGGACGACTGGACCACTTGATGCTTCCTCGACTCTAGGTCCGCGTAATAACAAACCCGGTCAGTTTGTTTCAAGGCCTTAGCCATTTGGCGAGCGCAGCGCTGGCGTTGTCTCTAACGAGCTCTTTTCGTTAGTATCGGTGGGCTTTGATTCAATGACTCCTTAATTAGAGAAGAGTCATTATGAGCAGAGAGGTTGCGAGTGGAATTCTCAGCAACAATTAGGCAAGAGTCTTCACCCATAGCATTCGACGGAGTTAAAAATTTGTAAACCTTCTTAGAAGATGAAATATTTCTGTATTTGCAAGGCGAGGAAGATTTTGCAGATGAGGATGATAAATACTCCTCAAACTTTGCTTGGTCAAATTTGTACTCGACCGTGGATTCAATCGGTATCTTGATCGGCTGCGACACGACGGTCTTGGCAGCGAGACCGTTGGCTCCCACTAATGTTGCCAGTTTGTTTTTGTCAAAAGTTGATTTCATTGTGGAATTCATTGTGTCTTCGGCCGATTACAGTAAATTCAAAAAGAAATAGTCTTTTTATAAGATTTCTTTTACACAACAAAAGGAAAATTATAACTTTTTAGAAACAAACGCAGAATCGTTGTTTGGATCGTTACTTGCGCGGGATCTTTGCCTGTGCCGGGGGTGCGTTAGCCCGTGGACCACCTAATTACGGATTCTGATTGAATCGTGAAGACTTTGGGGATTCTTCCATCATTTAGAAGTAAGAAAAACAGTAAGTGAATATCTTATCGATGTAAGATGAACACTCTTCTCAAAATCAAGTCAAAGCTTAGATCTTAAGAGAATCCCAAAGTTGCTGTTTGCACTCGAATTTGATGAAGACTCTCTCTCTTGAGAAGAACGCCCTAAAATACTCAAGTTCCCTGCTTAATCTGCTCCAAAAAATGCCCCCCTTTTGTAACCGCTGTCCCACTACTTAAATACCGTCTTTTTATGAAGTTAGTGGGCCTATTTTCAGTTTATAACTGTCTCCCTCATTCTTTAACAGTGAATGGCCACGTGTCTTGGCGGTTTCTGAACTCCTCAGGACTGTCTAGCGTACGAGACAGTAAATACTTTCTGGCGTGTGAGACAGCAAACACTTTCTGGCGTACGAGACATCAAACACTGTCTAGCGTGTGAGACAGCAAACACTGTCTGGCGTGCGAGACAGCAAACACTATCTTGCGTCTGAGACAGCAAACACTATCTTGCGTCTGAGACAACAAACGCTGTCTGGCGTGCGAGACAGCAAACACTGTCTGGCTTGCGAGACAACAAGCACTGTCTGGCGTGTGAGATAGCAAACACTATCTGGCGTGCGAGACAGCAAACACTATCTTGCGTCTAAGACAGCAAACACTGTCTGGCGTCCGAGACAACAAACACTGTCTGGCGTGCGAGACAGTAAACACTGTCTAGCGTGTAAGACAGCAAACACTGTCTTGAGTCTAAGACAGCAAACACTGTCTGGCGTCCGAGATAGCAAACACTGTCTGGCGTCCGAGACAGCAAACACTGTCTTGCGTGCGAGATAACAAACACTGTCCGGCGTGCGAGACAACAAACACTGTCTGGCGTGCGAGATAGCAAACACTGTCTGGCGTGCGAGACAACCAACACTTGTTTCTTGTGTTCTTTCGATCTTTGGATGATCTTCTCGTTGTCTTGAGCTGTGTTTGGATATCTATCAGTATTTTTTGACGCCTACACGTAAAGATCCAAGTTCTCCTATCATTTCATGTGTCATTGGTAATACTCACATTGATAAGATGCTTTTAGACTTAGGGGCCAGTGTCAATTTGCTTCCATATTCAGTCTACCAACAATTGGGTCTAGGTGTACTAAAACCAACCTGATGCACCTTACAGTTAGCTGATAGATCTGTCAAAGTACCTATGGGTGAGTTAGAGGATGTTTTGATTAAGGTTGGAGATTTTATTTTTCTAGTGGATTTTGACGTCTTGGAAACACAGCTCGTTTCTAATCCTAAAGGACAGACACCTGTCATCTTAGGACGTCCATTCTTAGCCACTTCTAATTCTCTCATCAACTGTAGAACTAGTCAAATAAAGATGTCCTTTGGAAATTTGAATGTTGATCTCAACATTTTCAATCCAGGGGACCAATCAAATAATCAGCCTCAAGAAATAAATTACATTCAGGAAATATCAAAAGAAGAAGAAGAAGAAGAAGATTTGAGTTTTGATGAAATTTTTGGTGAGGAGTTAGAGATATTAGAAGAAGTAGACCAGGTTTGTCAGAATAAGGAAATTATGTTAAACATTTGCTGCTTTGAACTGAATTTTAAAGAACTCTTCCTTGATGAACTTAGATTTTTAGAAAATAAACAACAACCAAATTTTTATATCTCAACCATAAATCTTTGGTTTGAGGAAATTGTTAATAAAAAATTGGTTGTTAGAAAACAAATCTTCACATATCAAGAATCTAAGTTCAACAAAAAGTTCAAACTGCATTACACCAACCTCACATTGCTGCAAGAATCATTGAACACCTCGGAATGCTTGGAATTTCAGTACATTATTGATTATCTCATTTTGAAATTGTTTAAAATCCAAGGTAGAATTTTCAGCAACAAGGTAGGATTCAATGTAGAATACACACTCTTCATGTTGAACTCTTCATTCTATATTGTTTGTTTTATTTTATTTTATAATATTAAAAAAATATTCTTCTCTCGTTTGAAGTTTCTTGTTCAGTTGTAAAAAAAGAAAAAAAAGAAAAGAGAGAAAAAAATTTAAAAAAAGAAGAATAAATTTTTGATTTCATCCTCCTAAGACCAAAAGTAATTGCAGATTTTTATCAGCTGACCAAATGGTAAATGCTTCTGCTTTACTTTGGGCATCATAGAGTTTGCATTGAGGATAATGTAAAATTTTGGTGTAGGGATAGGAATTAGTTATTTTTTTCCTTTTTTTACCTTTTAGTTGCATTTTTGACATTTTTTTGTTTTTCAAAAAAAATTATAAAAATATTGTCACTTGCCAAATTGATAGAGTTAAGTAATAATTAAGTTATTTGATAAATTTTAAATTTTCTAATCCCTAGTGTGTTATTTACTTAAGTTTATATTTTATGATAACTCTAAATAAATTTCTTAAGAAATAATTTTCAAAGTAGTATACTTTACTTAAGCCTTAACTTAGATTTTTATTTAAAATAATGGAACTTTTGCATGCTTAGCTAAGAGTTGAAAATAATTTTTCAAAGTGTCTTGATTTACTTATTTTTCAGAATATATATACATATATAAAAAAACTAACATTGCAAAAGAAGAGTACGGAATATGGACCAAAAAAACTCTTGAATTTAAGGTGATTCTATTTTATAAAGTCTAAGTTGACCGAGTAATTAAGCCCAATGAGTATTTCCATACTTAATGACCTAAGCCCAATTGGGTTAGGACCCATTGGCCCAAAACTCGTTAAATGGTCACATATAAAGCCCGTTAAAGTAGGAAAAAATCACCAAGGAAGAAAGAGTTAAAAATAATAATAATAATAATAAAATACTAACAAATGTTATATATATATATATAGTATATATAACCTTGAAATACATTTCTGATCAAGCAACTTGAATATTATTTTAAACAAAGAGTTAGCATGTTCTTTTCAAAACTTTTAAATTAAATTTCTAAGTTTGGTTTAGTTTTGTATTATAATAATGAGAAGGTTTTCTAGGAAATTCACTTTGGAGTTATATATAAAAACGTTTTCTTGAGTAATAACTAGCTTCAATTAGATTGTCTAACTTTATCAAGTAATTTTAGTTATTTACTGACTACTTTAAATTGGCAAGTTGATCGAATTTTGTGGGTTTATTCACTGCAAACCCTCATGAGACTACAACTCGTCTAGTAGGATAACTTCGGGGTTTAAAGGCTTGTTGTATGCGCTAAATATAACCGCGATTCCTATGAAAGTGTGTTAGGTTTTCTTTTCTTTTTCTTTCTTTACTAGAGGACTAGTAAAAGTTTAGGTGTGGGGGTATTTCATAATCATATTTTTATTATAATTTTATATCATCATTATCTATTTTTAATGAATAAATATACCACTAATAATTATTTTTATCTTTTAATTGTAGGTTAATAAAGAATAAAGCCCAAGATCACTTCTCTCAACAAAAGCCCTAAAGATTTAATAAAGATTACAAGCAACAAGCTCAAAAGACCAAGCCCAAAAGCCCAAGAAAAATAAATATACCATAAAGGAACAAATGAAGAAGTTTTGAGAAAAAGGAAACAAATCATGCAATCTGGACATCTCAGTAATGTTTGGTGTTTTGACCATATCTCTCTCGTATCAACTCAAAATTGGCTGAATAAACATTCTCTGGAAAGCTGAGAACGAGATCTATAACTTTTGTATTTATGATATCTCTAAAATCGGAACATATCATGAACAAATATTCATACAAAGAAGCACAATCTGAATTTCTACGCTGGAGAAGTAATTATGGGAAGAATTTGAAGGTTAATAAAGAATAAAACACAAGATCTTTTTTTTCAACAAAAACACATTGAATTAATGAAGAAAACAAGCAAAAGGCCTAAGAATCCAAGCCCAAAAGCTCAAAGGCTAAAAATAATTCCTTAGGGCTTAAGTCTTCATCCAAAGACTCTAATTCATTGTTGTTTACTATAAATAGGGGTAGAGAGTGAGGGTTGAGGGTGTGAAAAATTTTATAACTTCATTTGGAAAGAATGATTACTCTTAATTGAGAAGACCTTCCAATTTTGTAACTTTTTGTTACAATCAATAAAAAAAAATTTCACCTCTTCATATTTTTCTTTTCTTCTCTTTGTTTGGTGATGAAGATGAAGATGTGATGAAAATGAAGATCAAGAGTGAGGTTAGCTTTCATCTTGAGCCTAGAACCCTCTTGGGTGGTAAAATTCCTCTTTGTTAATATTTTTATCTTTTTATTTTATTGCTTAAATAGCCAAGAGGCTAGAACCCTCTTGACTTAGATTTATTTCATGCTTATAGAGTAAATTTATTTCATGATTATAAAGTAGATTTATTTTCTCGCATTTAATTCTTCCAATTTATTTTGTAGTTTAGTTTTTAATTTATTTTATAGTTAGATTTTATTTTTTTATACTATTCACCTTGAGGCTAGAACCCCCTCGGGATTAGTTTTTTATTTTGTTCATTTTTATTTTCCTTGATTCGTCTTGAGACTAGAACCCTCTAGGGAATTGCCCTTTTTCTAAGAAGTTGATTCAATTATAAATTCCTCATATCTTTAATTGAATCTTTCATCTTTACTTTCTTGAATTTTTTTTATTCTTGATTTTTCTTTTTGACTCTTGATTTTATTCATCTTTCTTTCTCTCATTGTGAAAATCATTCATTCTTTGTCACATTCACTCTCACTTACATTTTGTGCCAATTTACACACTATCACTTTCACTCTCTCTATATCTCCACAATCACATTCTATCATCACTCCTATTTGTCACGCACACAACATACGAACTGATTCTAATAATTTCCTACAAACATCTCCTTGTGGGATCGATAACTTTTTATATTATAACTTGATTAATTGTGCACTATAAATTTTTGGTATATGTTTATGTTGCATCAAGTTTTTGGCACCGTTGTCGGGGAAGGTGCTTAAGTAGGATTTTATTTATTTTGGTTCTTTAACTTGTGTATTTTCTTGTGAAGGAACCATTTGGAGTTGAAAATTAAGGATTGAAGATCGAGGATTTGAAGAATTACTTGAGGTTTGATTCATATTTAGGATTTGCTTGAGGTAACTCTTCTTTCTAGAATTTTAAATTCCACCTGTTAGTTACTTCTTCACAATTAGAGACAATTAGGACTTAAAAAAAGATTTTATTTTTGTCGATCATAATAAAATCCACTCTCCACTTGGACATTTACTAACAAGATAATAAATTCAAACAATATTCCCTATTCTCACAATTATTTGATTGTTAACCCTAATTAAAAAAAGATTTTTCTTTTTACCATCCTTTTTAGTTGCTTTTAATTGATAGGGTTCCATTGCATATTGTTAGTAGGAATTCACCAAAGTGGTTTGAGCATCTTGATTTGGCACACACTTGAAAATATTTTTAAGGGTAAAACCCCTAATCAAGATAAGGTGAGGGATTTTATCATCCTTTCCTTAGCCCAAAAATCATTAATTCCTCACTACACAAACCTAATCCTTTTTAAAAACTCATTAGACGTTGGCCCCTAAGGATTCGAGCTCATTAAGGAATAAGAAATCCTTAAGTGAACCGGTTTAAGTTTTCTTGGATTAGTTGGTGTCTAAGGCAAGGTTTAGGGGTTACGTAATACGCTCTACAAGGAACGAGGTACTTAATTGATCTTTAATCTCCCTCAAGTACTATCCTTACCGGCTAACTACCCGGGTAAAACTTTAATCTTTTTACTTTATGAGTTTTTGGTTAAGAGCTGGTTTAGCAGAGTTAGGCTTAACCCTAGAATTAAAATGATTAAAAAGTAATTGTTTTGATTTATTTTAGATTTTTTTTACCTTTATCTTCTCAAAAAAATAACTTTTATTTTTCTTTTAAAAAAAGTATTTATTTTGGGTGTATGTTAAAGTGGATAGGGATAATACACATCGATTAATTCACTTTGAACCAATTATAGAAATGGCGTATCCTAATCCACACATTCTTCAAGATATGTGCTATCCCACTAGTAATGCAATCCCATATTACATTAGGCTCCCTGAGACAAATGAAACTAACTTTGAGCTTCAACCGTATTACATAAACATGCTTCCTAAATTTCTAGCAAATGAAACTGAAGATGCATATATTTTTATCTAAGAATTTGAGAAAGTATGTATGATGATTAAAATGAGAGAATTAACTGAAGATGCAGTCAAACTCAGATTTATTCCTTTTACCCTCAAAGACAAAGCAAAAAAATGGCTATACAGCTTACCCAAAAATTCTATCACAACTTGGGAGGAATTTATCACCGTTTATCTTAAGAAATATTTCCCAATTCATAAAGCGGTTAAGCTTAGAAATAGCATTCAAAATTTTAAAATTATCTAAGGGGAGCCATTCTGGAAGTATTTTGATAGGTTTAAAGATCTTCTCATCCAATATCCTCATCACGATCTAGAAAAATGGCGATTATGCCAAATCATCTATGAAGGATTGGATTATTCTTCAAAGACTTCCATAGAATCGACGTGTCAAGGGGATTTTATGTAGAAAAATGCTAATAAAGCTTGGGAGTTTTTTGAGAGTCTATTTGAGAAAACCATACAGTGGGAACATTATGATGATAGGGTTTCGTCAGTTTTTCAACCCCAGTCTAGTGGTCTTTCCTTAGAGTCAAACATTACCTATGAAGCAAATATAGTAATAATTCTGCAAAGGTTAGAAGCCTTAGAAATTAAGGAACGAGGTACAGCTCAAATTAATCAAGTTTCTGTCCCAGGTTGTCATAACTGTCAGTCTTCTACCCACGTTTCAGAGGAATGAGCTCCAGCTCAAATTAATCAAGTTTCTATCACAGGTTGTCATATCTCTCTCGTATCAACTCTGAATTGACTGAATAAACATTCTCTGGAAAGATGAGAACAAGATCTATAACTTTTGTATTTATAATATCTCTGAAATCAGAACATATCATGAATAAATATTCGTACAAAGAAGCAGAATCTGAATTTCTACGCTGGAGAAGTAATTATGGGAAGAATTTGAAGGTTAATGAAGAATAAAGTCCAAGATCTCTTCTTTCAACAAAAGCACATTGAATTAATTAAGAAAACAAGCAAAAGGCCCAAGAATCCAAGTCCAAAAGCTCAAAGGCTAAAAATGATTCCTTGGAGCTTAAGTCTTCATCTAAGGGCTCTCATTCATTGTTATTTACTATAAATAGGGGTAGAGAGTGAGTGGTTGATGGTGTGAAAAATTTTGTAACTCTATTTGGAGAGGAATGTTACTCTTAATTAAGAAGGCATTCTAATTTTGTTATTTTTTGTTACAATCAATAAAAGAATTTTTTTCACCTCTTTATATTTTTCTTTTCTTCTCTTTGTTTGATGATGAAGATGAAGATGTGATGAAGATGAAGATCAAGAGTGAGGTTTGCTTTCATCTTGAGGCTAGAACCCTCTTGGGTGATAAATTTCCTCTTTGTTAATATTTTTATCTTTTTTTCTTGCTTAAATAGCCAAGAGGCTAGAACCCTCTTGCCTTAGATTTATTTCATGCTTATAGAGTAGATTTATTTCATGCTTATAAAGTAGATTTTTTTTCTCACATTTAATTCTTGTAATTTATTTTGTAGTTTAGTTTTGGCAATTTATTTTATAGTTAGATTTTATTTTCTTGTACTATTCACCTTAAGGCTAGAACCCTCTCGGGATTAGTTTTTTATTTTGTTCATTTTTATTTTCTTTGATTAGCCTTGAGGCTAGAACCTTCTAGGGAATTGCGCTTTTCTAATATGTAGATTCAATTATAGCTTCCTCATATTTTTAATTGAATCCTTCATCTTTACTCTCTTGAATTTTCTTTTTATTCATGAATTTTCTTTTTGACTCTTGATTTTATTCATCTTTCTTTCTCTCCTTGTGAAAATCATTCATTCTTTGTCATATCCACTCTCACTTACATTTTGTGCCGATTTACACACTATCACTTCACTCTCTCTATCTCTCCACAATCACATTCTATCATCACTCCTTTTTGTCACGCACACAATATAAACTGTGATGCCCCTGGGTTCACACACGGCTACAGTCCGAGGTGAAACCATGGATGTCAAACCTGCCATGCACCACACCGTGCAGTAACACGTTTCACCATCACAATCACTATCTCTCTAGTGGAGTCAACATCAGGTGTAGGTACAAAGCAAGTGAAAAGTAAATCAACAATACTAGATGAAATGATAGAACGCAATACATCTCATCAACGAAATAAACTGTAGTACATAGTCAAAGTCTGAAATGAAATAAACTGGAGTTCTTACAAGTCTCAAAATACAGCAAGTCTGAGTAAAGGAAATTAAGGCAACACAGCCTTTACAACTCTAGAATAAACTCTCAAATGTCTGAAAACACTACAGTGGAGCCCACAGAAAATAATACATAGATAAAGTAAAGCTGAACACTAAAGTAGTCCGCCATCAACCTACGGCTCTCCGTGCTCCTGGCTCGTGACCTGAAAAGGGGGAGGGACAACGAGCGTCAAAGCGCTAGCGAGCAACATCACAACCAACCCCAAGGGATAGGGCTCGTTGTATAAGAAAATACAGTAATGACAGAATATATATATATATATATATATATACAATGTCCTAATAGTAAGGGGTTTTAGTACTTAGGAAATCTCAACACGAGCATAGGTACGTCGAGCGAAATAATCCAAACAAGGAAACCCTCATATATATACCTTGTATCTCAAATTGAAAATTCCTAAGTTTCCAAACCCGAAGTCTAATATATGAACAATAAAGAAAAGAAAAGATAATACTCCCATGTCTACCAATAAACTCAGCTGTGCCAAAAATACATAGTTGAAATAAGTGTCATGTACACTTAAATCACTATCATGTCCAACTACATCAAAGTGTCGTGCTCACAACCCAAATGTGTAATATGCTCAAGGTTTAGCAAAGGTTGCCCAACACGGGGTCTTTAGTCGCTTATAGTCCAACACGAGGACTTTAGTCGCTTATAGTCCAACACGAGGACTTTAATCGCTTATAGTCCAACACGAGGACTTTAATCGCTTATAGTCCAACACGAGGACTTTACATGAACCACGAAGTTACTACTATTAATGGAGTGTCCATTCAACTCTTATACGTGCCTTGCCGTGCATGTCCAAACTTTGTATCATGTCAAGTCATCTTACATATATAACATGTGTGTTCAGTCTATATGTTTGTACACAGCAAGTGTTTAAACAGGAAACAAAAGAAAACAGGAAAAA
The DNA here is from genome assembly GCA_022839385.1 of Asparagus kiusianus. Lineage (NCBI taxonomy): Eukaryota > Viridiplantae > Streptophyta > Magnoliopsida > Asparagales > Asparagaceae > Asparagus > Asparagus kiusianus. The sequence goes on along the minus strand of BQKN01065642.1, from coordinate 646,699 downwards.
CCCAGATGAGTCGACTCATGCACTCTTATGAGTCGACTCATATATCATGGGTCGACTCGTATACTGACGAGTCGACTCAGCAGAAGATAAATGACAACAGGAAACAAGTTCGTGAGTCGACTCATGATTAGCCATGGGTCGACTCAACATGATGAGTCGACTCATGATGAGTCGTGAGTCGACTCAAGGGCTGAAATCTGCATTTGTTTGAACTGAACTTGTTCAACTCGTTCCATATCTCAATTTTACCAGTATACATGCATCTAGCCTTCAAGTTTAGACTATTATACAGAGAGGAAACATATATATAACATGAAACAATTACTTGCATGTTAACACTAACATTTAAATCCCTAATCATGAAGGAAAACATTAAATTAATATAAAAACTCTTGTTTTTATTCTTTAAACAAAATTCCAGATCTGGGTTTTCATTAAAAACTTGTTGGTGAGGATTTAAAATCTTAAACACATGATTTCTAGCATTCACCCTAACAAGAATATTGTTTTGTACTTAAAATAAGTCTTAGGCTCAATAAAATCCATTAAAAACATTTACAAACAGTTAAAAACATGGGGAAGGGTTTGGGTGAGATGCTACTCGCCTCAGATGTGAAGAATAACAATCCCCCTCGCTGCAATCCAAGAGAGAACGCTGAAATCCTCCTTGAAACGCCCCCAAAATCTCCAAGAACACCTAGGGTTTGAGAGAAGAGGGAGGGGCTAGGGTTTTCTTGGGGAGATCTGATGTAAATGGGTGTTTTTCGGGTGCTAAGCAATATATAGGAGCCAACTAAACCCGACCCGAAACCCACAAACCCGAATCGAAAGAAGCCAGAAAAAATGCGATGAGTCGACTCATGACTCATTATGGGTCGACTCATGGCCATGGGTCGACTCATAAAAATTATGAGTCGACTCAGCAGAAGAAAATTGGGAACAGGACTCGATATCATGAGTCGACTTATGACAGGCGTGAGTCGACTCAACCTGATCAGTCGACTCATGACATGTTATGAGTCGACTCATGAACAAAAATCTGCATACATTGATTCTTTTGCACACGATATGCAAACTTACAACTCATCCTCATACCCGAGGCATATACACATGCTCATAAGCTCAAATATCATTTCCCATGCATGACCATGCCACAAAGATATTTATAATATATATTAATTATCTTTGTTCACTCATATTCACACTTGAAAGTTGTCAAAATCAACGGGGTCTTACATAAACTGATTCTAATAATTTCCTACAAACACCTTCCTCGTGGGATCGATAACTTTTTATACTTTAACTTGATTAATTGTGCACTTGTAATTTTAGGTATATGTTTATGCCACATCAGTGGACCACCTCAATAATGTATTTGGCTAATTGGAATATTAGAGGATTCAATAAATCCTCTAAGCATATGATTGTCAAGTAGTTTACTCACGATTACAAGCTTTCTTTTTTAGCTCTATTAGAAACAAAAGTTGCTGGTGAAAAAATACAGTTCATTGCCAATAAGATTACAAAGAATTGGAAGTGGATCTCAAATGTGCATGTAACAAATAATGGAAGAATATGGATACTCTGGGATAGTGGTATTCTCTCAAGTCAGAGCATAAGAACCTCTAAGCAATACATGACATGTGCAGTAGAGTCAAAGGATGAAGGATTATCGTGTTTAATCACAATAATCTATGCTCTCAACCAATTGGTAGGTAGGAGAGTCCTTTGGGAGGATCTTCTGACTTTTAAAAAGAAAGTTAATTGCCCCTGGTTGGTAGGAGGGGATTTTAATGCAATTGTCAATAATGAGGAGAAGCTACGGGGTGCACAAGTAATGGAATATGATACTGAAGATTTCTAAAACTTTATAACCTCTAGTCAACTAATACATATCAAGTCTATTGGATGTTATTTCACTTGGTGTAATAAACAAGAGGCAGCTACAAGTGTCTGGAGCAGATTGGACAGAATATTAGTCAATGAGGATTGGATTCATCAGTACACATCTAGTCAAGTGGAATTTTTGATGCCATATTGTTTTGATCACTCCCCAGCTCTATTAATAGTAGGTGATGAGAACTTTGAGGGAAAGAGTGTAAAACCACGAAAAGTTTGAGCTTATGAATGATAAATTGAATTAGTATGTGATTAATTATAATGGGTGGATATTTATTTTGATAAATAGCATTAGATGGTGTATAAGTACACTAACAAGTATTTTGGGTATAAACAAGTTAGTAAAAGAGAAAGAAATGAGTCGAAACATGCACAAAGGTCAAAAAAGTAAAAATTTTGAAAATGCACAGATCGGTCGACCGGCACAGTCGACCCCAGCTAGGTCGACCACCACAGTCGACCGCGAAACCTGTATGCTATTTTTCCTGTTTTGAATTGGTTTCGGATATCTAAAACCCACATCCATTTTCTCTGATATATATATCATATTTTCATGAGGATTTTAGTATTCTTTCATATTTTTTAAACCCTAGCAGCCACCAAGAAATTCTACAAACCCTAATTTGTTTTTAAGAGAGAGATAAAGGGTGTTAAAGCGGGATTTTTGGTTTGTGGCTTGGAGATCAGTTATAAAACTTTATCTCTCATGTTTTAGATCAAGTCTCAGGCGAGTTTCATCTCTGCTAATCCCTCTTCCTATTTTAAAAATGTTTTTAAAGAGTTTTAACATGTTTCATAGAGCCTAATTGACTAATTTGTGAATAAAAAAGCAAATCTTTTGTATATATGTATAAATACTAGGTCTTTTCATATTTAAGAGATTAAGAACAAAATTTCAGAAGTGTTTTAAGATCTAAAAGTAATTAACAATGTTGTTTAAATGAGATTTATTAATTTTAATCGTCATATTTGTGTTTCATGCATATTTAAGGATTTAAGCATGTTTCTTTTTGCAATTAATCATGTTAAACATGTTGGATGATTCCCAGAGATGATGATTTTATCTTAACAATGTTTTATATATGTTTCAGTATGAATTAATCAAGTTTGAATCACAGAAACACGACACGAACACAACTGTGCAGAAACCTGCACAGATCTGGAAAAATCAGGTTCGGTCAACCGTGCCTAAGCGGTGGTCAACCACGTGCCAGGCAGAAGCCTGGGCAATCCCTGAAACCTATCGCGGGACCAACGTAAAGATACAATCGACCGCCCACTCCTTATATGGCCTGTACATGTTTGTTCTTTAATGTTTCGAATTTCGAGAGAGTTTCTTGATCTTGTACTATTATATTACGATGTTTAAGAGTTATTTAACACCTAGAATGTTGGTGAATACTAGATATTGATACGCACACTAAGATATGTGCATGTATACTTAGATTATGTTGTATTGACACGCGCTATTGAGATATTTGATACACGTTGAGTTGATGAAAGTATAATAATATATAATAAAGTATTGTTTATTAGTTATGAATGCTTAGTGTGGTTGTTTATCCCATAATGAGACCTCGGTCGTACCACACTAAGAGTATTTGGTTGTTTTTCCCGTAATAAGACCTCGGTAGTACCAAATACTCGAAGATGATTGGGATGTTTTTCCGGGTTTGGCTGATGAGTCTATACGTCATTGTACGATCATCTAGAAGCATATCCGAAATAGGGAGATAAAATCTATTATCGTAGAATGATTGAGTAAGGAACTTGAACCCACATGTAATTGTGCGAACCTTACAAGAGTATCGTTATTTCATGTAGCCAGAATAGGGAGATAAAACCTATTGTCATAGAACGATTGAGTAAGAACCTTACAAGAGTATCGCTATCGCATGTAGAGATGCATACATATGTACATTGTGTAGTATATTCCTATGATGCACATGATATAGTTCATGATGATTGTTGAGCAGGTTGACTTTTCCTTATCAGTTTTCCAGCTACCTGGGATAGACTGAGATTTAGACAATTATACGTATCAAGTACGCCAACTACCTGAGGGTAGTCTAAGAATATGAAAATGGTTCTTTTTGGTTGAGGTTTGAAGAGTTTTTCTTTATGAAATGTTTTCATTCATAGGATTGGATTAGTATTTAAACATCCACAATTTGAGCTCCTACTGGTGCGCTGTGACACTCTGATACCTTATGTTCGACCTTGCGATAGTTATAGCAAACTCCTTAAAACTTGCGCTGCTAATGCGCTCTCTGATCCTGCTGGGGTCCCTTCTTATGAGGGTCCTGATGCTGCTGCTGAGGTCCCAAAAAATGTCTCTTGTTCTTACCCTTGTCCTCGTTCTGTCTAGTCTTAGTCTTCCCTTCCTTATCTTTCTAGAACATGGCAGTCTTAATCTCCTGTGAGGTGGCAACCTCCGCTACCTCTCAAACTGAATAGAACTTCCTCAAGATGAGGTATCGATGAAGATTAGGGCGGACACCTGCTAGGAACATCTGAGCCTATCTCTCTTCTGTCTGCCACATACCCATGAAGTGCAGCAACTCCATAAATCTGCTCTCAAAGTTTGCCACTGACATGTCACCCTGAGTCACCCAGGACGTACAACTCAAGCTCATTCCCAGTCCGTGCTGTAGAAGAAATATACTGCCCGTCAAAGAAGTAGACGAAACCCTTCCATGTGAGGGTCATCCGGTGCTCTGGAGTGAACTGGAGTCGATACCATCTCCCGACATCTCCCTTCAGACTGTAAGATGCCAATCTCTGCTTCTGGACCGAATCCACATTAAGTATGTCGAGGGTGTTACTAACATCCTCCTTCCACTTATGGGCTGCAAGAGGGTCTGATGACCCCTGAAACTTCGATGCCCTCGTCTTCTGGTACCTCTCTACCATACGGAGCCAAGCCTCCTTCTCTGTGGCTCTATCCGGAACTACTGGTGGAATAGCTATAGGTGCGGTCTCTGGGGGTCTCTCGCTGATAGGAACGGCTGGTATCCCCTGTGGCTGATCTGCTGGTGGTAGTGGTGGTGTTAGTAGCGCGATACGATTCGACACAAGCTCCTCAATTGCTGCCATCTTAGCTACGATGGGAGCTATAAGATCTATCAGGTACTAGAGAGCCTACTGTGGCTTAGGTGGTGCCTGGTGTGGTTCGGGTTGAGCTTGCTGTGGCTCAGGTAGAGCCTGCTACGACTCTGCCTGTCCAGCTCTCCGAGTACGAGGTGTACCACGTCCTGCCATCTCCCTAATCATAAGAAAATAAGAGTTTATGAGTCAAAATAGACATATACACATACATAGCATATCCCAATATGATTTTCACAGCAATTTAGTATTTACACAAATACTTTAAATTTACACAAAATAGTTGTCATAAAAAAAATATCCTTAAATTTTGAGATATACGCATATATCGTCCTCACTCATACTAGGGAATCCTTACGGACTCTATACATGAATCCTAAGAAACTCTATCCTAGCTCCACGACTCGACACAAGATGATCCTAAGGATACTGGAACTAGAGCTTTGATACCAACTGTGATGCCCTTGGGTTCACACAAGCTACAGTCCAAGGTAAAACCAAGAATGTCAAACCTGCCATACACCACACCATGCAATAACATGTTTCACCATCATAATTACTATCTCTCTAGTAGAGTCAATAACAGGTGTAGGTACAAAAGCAAGTAAAAGATAATACAAGAATCAACTGATGAAATAATAGAGATCAAATTAATATCTCATCAGCCAACGTACTGAAGTACAAGTCAATGTCTGAAATAAATGAACTGGAGTTCTCAACAAGTCTCAAATACAAAATGTCTGAATAAGAGGAAATAAAGCACACAACCTTTACAAATTCTAGAAATAAAATCCTCAAATGAATAGACAGAAGTCTACAGTGGAGCTCAAAAGGAAAATATAACTAAAACGGATAGCTGAAGCTAAAGTACAACGTCATCAACCTGCGACTCTTCGGGCTCCTGACTCGTTACCTGAAAGGGGGAGGGACAACGAGCGTCAAAGGGCTAGTGAGCAACATCACAACCAACCCTAAGGGAAAGGGCTCGTTGTATACAAAAAATACAGTTAATATATATATATAATCACTGATCATATTTAGAAACTTACAACATGAGCTTAAGTACGTCGAGCGAAATAATCCAAACAAGGAAACCCTCATGTATATACCTTATAGCTCAAATTATAGATCCCTAAAGATAAGAGGGTTTTAGTACTTAGGAAACTACAACACGAGCATAGGTACATCGAGCGAAATAATCCAAACAAGAAAACCCTCATGTATATACCTTGTATCTTAAATTGTAAATCCCTAAATACCAAACCCAAAATCTAATACAAGAACAATAATAAAAGAAGACAAACCCATCTCAGAACTTAAATCTGGTGTCATGTCATAACTCACATAAGTATCATGTCCAGCCTATGCAAGTATCAGTGTTAATCTCAAGGTCTAAACTGATGTCCAACACATGGACTAAAACTAGATGTAGTGGATGTCCAACACATGGACTGCATATGAAAATTGTCCAACACATGGACTGAATGTGATAAATGTCCAACACATGGACTACACATCATAATTGCCCAACACATGGACTTGATGAAATATATGAACAGATGCATATACCCTAATTTCTTTCGTGCCTCGGTGTGCAAACCTAAACTCGTGTCCGCATGTCATCTCACATGTAAAGATATAGGTTAAACAATAATTTCTAATACCCGTTATTTGAGACAATTCCTCGTTCATATTAAAGCACGCAACAACAATAAACAACTATAAACAATTTTAGTTAAACTGAAACAACCCAAACAGATCCAAACCGAGGAAACTAGAAAATTCCTCATCAGTCGACTCATGAGTCGACTGGGATTGGTCGACTCATTGGTCGACCAGAACAAAACACAAAATTATAAATTTTTTCGTCAATCGATTCATTGGTCGACTCATCAGTCGACTCATAAGTCGACTGAGCAGAAAATTCCTAGTTTTTCTGCATACGATGATTTATATAAAAAATTTAAATCTAAAGTTCTTATTTATCATGTCCAACAAAATATTTTCGATTCTAGCACATGTGTATCAACAGAAACAAAAGATTTGCATGTAATAACTTACATTAAAACCCTAAACATATTTATCCATGTTTAAAAACGTTTAAAAACAAAGAAATCACAAAGAAACACATGTTTAAAACTAACTCCAGATCTGGATCTAAATTACAAAAACGTTGGTGAGTTTTTATTAAACTGAAAATGTAGATCTTGCAACTCATAATATAAAGCATTTATCTTTATGCACAAAAATACGTTTTAGTCTCAAGAATTCGAAATAAATCTCAAAGAAAACTATACAAACAGTGGGTGAGGGCTAGACGAGATGTTACTCGCCTCTGGTATGCTAAAACAACTCCTGAATCCGAGAGAAGATGATTCCCTTTGCTGCACCTCACCAAAACCCGCTAAAATCCTCCGAAAATCCCCCAAAAATCACCAAAAACGAACTAGGGTTTGAGGGGAGAGAGGGGCTAGGGTTTCTCTGGGATTCTGATGGGTTTGGGGTTGGTTTCGGATAAAAGAAAATATATATAATACGGTTTTTAAACCCGAAAGAAAACTCACCCAAACCCGCAACTGAAAAATCTGGAA